>JAOUZG010020860.1:1635296-1658949 GCA_026289955.1 Argiope argentata
ATATATATATATATATATAATTAGGGCCCAGCAGCTCGTCTCCCTCTCTCCATAGAATGCTCCCGCAGAACGCACCACTCTCTGTCATTTCTGTCGTCCAGCGGAAGGCTTCCAGTAAGAATTTCAAAACAGCGCCTTTTCGAGTGAAAGCAAAATTTGAAATTCAGAATTTGGCACACACCTACAATTCTACTGTAAAGAGCACATGCTAAAAGAAATGGTTCCAACAAAGATTCTATCGAGACTAGATCGATACGCAGACAATCGTATAATCTTGATATGTTTAGAAAATTAATAAGTACTCCTTTCCTCCCTGGGCGGTGCCCAGGCTTAGCGGTAGCGCGTGTTTCCAGAGAGTTAGGCTTCCCGGGTTCGAGTTCCGGTTCGGGCATGACTTTTCTTCTGTGTTCTATCTGTATCGTGTATGAATGTGTCCCCTTTTAAAAAGGGCTATGCAAGCGACTGTCATGAGTGAGTAGCTAAGTCGCGCTCTTGGCCTTAGTTGGCGTTACTTCAAAACAAGAGACGCCCCTTTCGTCTTAAAATTCGCTAGTGCCTCGGCGAAGCTGGTTTATGACAAGTGCCCCTAATAACAACAACAAATTTTCGGAATGTTATTTGTTTTTAAAAAAATGTTTTTAAGCACCGAATTTAGTTCTGTTTCTGATAAGGAATTACTACTGAAATAAAGGATTCGCTTTATGGTAAAAACAAACCTATCGAATACTCCCGATTTTCGAGGAAAATAAACGAATATCCAGAAACAAGTAATATAAAAAAAATTCTAAGTCAATTCCTAATAAGGTCAGCATTTTTTTAAATTTTAATTACTTTTTATTAAATAACTACAATTGTTGTTGCTGTTGTTCTCGTGTTCCGCTTTACAACGGAAGAAGAGGTGCAGTAGCTTCTGAGATTATGGTCCCTTGAGCACTCGAAGGCTGAAGTCTGACTTCTAGCTCACACACGTCACAAACCTTTTTCACGGGGTGAACTTTATTCTTAAATTTCAATGATTCATCCTCTGAGCATAATTTAGATTTGGAACAGAAAACGACTAGCTCTGATTCAGTACCCCGGTGATATTACTCTAGACATGGAGGACTTTTTGACCACAACAGATTTAGCTTCCACCACACACACACACACACACACAGTCTTCGACTGACAGCCCGATGGATACAAATTCAACGCCCGACCAACCAGACTATCATGGCCTAATAATTACACTTACTATAAATAATTGATTAAAAAATTATACTAACGTTGAATTTTCAACGCCAATTGAGGATTCACCACAAATTGAGGCAACGAAAAATGCTTGCATTTTCTACGCCAGTTGAGGTAACGCAATACAGATTGGAATTTTTAATTTTTTTAATTTTGTATTGTTTTAATTCGAAAGTACTTCAAAATGAATCGGAAAAATCAATTAATTAACAATGTTTAATTTTAAATGCACCAAACATTAAGAAAACAGAGTCGTTTGAAATAATCGGCCGCAAACATGTTAAGCCACAACAAGTTTTTAAAAAATTTACTTGAACTTGATTGAAGGAATAAGGATTTAACGATTGAAAATTTGAACAAAATATATATAGAAAGAGAGAGTGTGAGACCTAATAGTATGAATTGTATGAAGAAAAGAAATGCGTTGTCGAACTTCGATATTATTTTCTAAACACGTGATTTTGAGGATAATCTGGATGTATCTTAGGAAAATTTAACAACTCTGGGGATTTTAGAGCAGTCGGCCCCGTTTATTTAAAATAAACACAGTAAGAACTGTTTCGTTGAAAGGATGATCATTTAATCTATATCTATGCTTATAATAAAGTTCAATGTGTGTGTGTGCTTGTGTTGGCGCTCTACGGGTCACACCGTCCAACCTACAGCTACCAAATTTGGCCACCTTGGGTGCCGGGAATATGCACCTCTGAGCTAGTTTTTGAATTTTAAATTAAAATTTCAATTAATAAAAAATTCAGTGAAATTTTGGCGGTTTTCGTTATATTTTCCGAAAATATTACAGCACAAAATTGAATTTTGCATCACGTTAAAACTAAAAAAAAATGTGGTTTCAATGATACTGATGTTTTAACCTATAAATTAAATTTTCATTTTTAATAAATTTTTGAAATTTTAATTTAATTGTATTTTTTTAACAATTTATTTCGCACTATCCGCCTTTGGTGATCAGAAGGTACGCCAGTATTAATGCCGGCTTAAAGGGTCAATTAATTTTTTTTATATATAACTTGGTCTCATAATAGGTTTTTCAGCAAGATATTTTTAACCTTCAAATTTTGATAATAACATAATTCACATATACTATTAAGTAGGCCTTAAGCAATCCTGATCTTTGAACTCCGCAACTCTCTCTGATTTTCTATCCACGCCCGTAAAATTCAGTTTTAAATTAAAGTGGAAATGATGAAACTGCAATTAATATAGAGATCTTTTTATTCTTTAAATAAAATTGAAATTTGATTGGAAATCAGAGTAGTTCGACATTGAAGTTTTAAGTTCATTACAGAAATTCCAATATTGCAAAGAAGTCGTAAAACTTATCTCCCCTTGAAGAGACACATGTTTGAACATTGTTACTTCTGGACAGCGATGAGAGGATTCTTTACTTTGTTGCGCATTGTGTCCTCCCGCTTTGATGTTACCCTTTGGACTTGAATGGAGTTAGATAATGGAGCACACATGTGTTTGCGGCCCTTTGAAGAAGGAAACCGTGTCAAAACACCAGATGTAGCTATTTCTTCTATGGACCACCCAAACTGGGATAAAGTTCCGATAATCAACAACACATACGTTTACGGCCCTTTGAAGAAAGAAGTTCTGAAACCCCCAAACGTGAATTCTTCCCTATTGTGAAGATTCTGTTAAGGGGTGGATGATTCGAAAATAATCCCGCGGCTAACTACGGACCATTGGGAATATTTCTGAAGAATTATTGGATGATTGGCATCTCCAGCGCATCAATGCGAACCTGAGAGGCGGAGTTTCACCGAAGTTAAAATGGAAGGTTTTGGGAGGAAGAGGAGGAGACCAGCTGATTCGGCGAGAGCTGATACGACGAAGAGTCGAGCTGATCCGAGTTGAGCTGAAGAGCTGGACAGTCGAAGAGATACCGCGTGATCTAGAGTTTGATTAAAGATATACCGGCTATATCCGGTATATCTTTCATTTGCACAATGTATTTCCTTCATAAATTAAAATAATTTAGAGTTTATTATAGTTTAGTGCTTTATTATGAATTGCTTTTTGTTCATCTTTTCTATGAAATGACGTAATTTTCTAGTTTGTTCACGATTTTTCATTTTTAAATAATTAATCTCGCGCTCAGAGGATTATCGATTTTTTTAATGCTTTTTTCAGTTTTAACTATCTCACTTTTGTTATACGTGACTTATATTTAATGGCAATATAAGCGCATTCTTACTAACTGTATTTCTCAAAATACTGTAAATATTAGAATATAATTTTATTTAAAACTTTCATTTTTAATTTCCTAGCGAGCAAAACAAAGTTTTGATATTAAGTAATTTTTGAGAAGAGAAAAAAACAACAAAACTGCATTTGTGAAAATTAAAGATTGTATTGTAATATAGTAACGTGACTATATCAAACCAATGAAAACGTATTTTGGAGAAAAAAATGGCTTTAAGGCAAAAGTTTTGGAGCTCGACTGATTTGAAAAAAAATAAAATAAAATAAATCTTTATCTTCCTTATCTTTATCTTTATTTATAATAAAGCAAGATGTGTTTGTATCTGTTGGCGCTATACAGACCAGACCGCTCGACCTACAGCTACCAAATTTCTTATATGTATACCTTGGGTGCCGGGAATGTGCACCTCGGAGCCCTTTTTTGGAATTTTTAATTAAAATTTTAATTAATTAAAAAATAAGCCAAATTTTAACGTTTTTTCGCTATAACTTCTGAAAATATTACAGCACAAAATTGATTTTTGCATCATGTTAAAGCTCAAAAAATAAGCTTTTCAATGATACTAATCTTTTGACCTACGAATTAAAACTCTATTTTTAATGAATTTTTAAACATGTAATTTAATCGTTTTTTTAACAATTTATTTCGCAAAAATAAAATAAAAATAAAATTTTATCTTGAAATCTTGAAAGAAGTAGGGTATTGGGATTTATAGCAACAGTGGCTGTTATCCCCTGTTTCAAATACTTAGAACAAAATATAAATTAAACACAAGAGAGCGCGCACGCACAAAAACAAATTGAAGTTTCAGTCAGTTAACAGTTAATGAAGTCTGTTCAATCAGTTGGTTGAAGCTGCAGTGAGTCCGCTGATGAGATTTAGAACATTTCTAGAAGTTCAAATGGAAAGAAGAGGTACAAAAAGTCAGAGCAATTTAATGTGGTAAAAAAAAAATTAGTCGATGTTGAAATGCTTCAACGCTTGAAGAGAAACTTGAAGATTGGCCTTGTTTGCAGTTATTTTACCCAGAACATTTTTGAAGGAGATATCGTGTTTATCTAATTGGAGAAATGTCCACAATTTGTCTCTATAATATGAATACTTTTTGCACGAGAGAATTATGTGTTCAATATCATTTATGCTATCACATTCATGACAAAGAAGATCATTATGAAGGTTAAAGCGATTTAACAATCCTGGTGTTATAATTGTTTTGCTGATTAGTCTGGCCAAGACAACATCTTCCCTCCGATTTTTGGACCAGGGAGACAGCGCTTCAATGCTTGGAATGTCACCTAAAGAAATGAAATATTTACTATTTCTATAATTATTGATTGTGATCTGATATGTCTCTTTCTTGAGGCTTGAAATAATGTCTTCAGGAGAGATCCATTCAATCCATGGTGTATTTTCTGTAACTTCTTTGGCTAAGCGATCTGCAAGCTCGTTCCAGGTTATATTCGAATGACCAGGTACCCACAGGAAGGAAATTTTTTGATTTAATTTGGTTAAAGATTCAATTTTGGATGCTATACGTTGGATAATTTTTGGCGACTGAAGCGAAATGTTCTTCAACGATGGGAGAGCAGAGAAGCTATTTGTAAGAATAAAACAATCTTTTCCAGGGATAACAAGAACCTCCAATGCTTCAGCAATGGCTAAACTTTCAGCAGTAAAAATGGAATTCACAGGATGGACTCGAAACATGAATTTTTGTTTAGAAGAAAAACCAGCAATTGAAGTGTGCTGGAGAGTTTTGGATGCATCAGTAGCAATAATAAAATGATCAGGAAAGCAATTCCGGATACATTCATTAAAATAACTATTAATTTCTATCAAAGATAGATTTTTATTTTGGAATTTAAAATCCGTGAGAAAAATTTGAAAGTTATTTGAGCTAGTTATAGGGTTTTCCGGCAAGATGATAAATTGGTTGGTAGAAGCATTAAAGTTCTTGAGAATAAGGGAAGTACATTTTTTGTCTTTGGTGGTTAATTTAATTTCCCCATTATTTTGGGAGTGTTCTTTTAGAAGTAGAGAGTGTACACCATTAGCTATTTGCTTGATAAAAAACTAGGAAGCTAGTCGCTTTATTTTTTCTGAAAGAATTTCCTGAGAAGCAATTTTCAAAAGTACAATATTCGGGGTCCATTTCGGAAGGCCTAAAGCAATTCTCAGAGCAATAGTTTGAATCGAGTTGCATGCTTTAAACTGTGTTTCGGAAAACCTGTTGATTATGGTGCAACCGTACAAAAATATGCTGAAAATACTATTATTTGTAATATTGATAATATCTTTAGTTCTGGGGCCATAGTTTTTTGATGCGAATATTTTGAGACCATTTATCTTTTTAAGTGCATGATTTCGAAGATTTTTAAAGATAACTGCGTTTTGATTCTTTTTAGAAAAATGAATGCCAAGAAATTTAATCGTTTCATTCCATTTTAAGGGGTGTCCCGCATAAGAGATGCGTGGATAATTTGTAATTTTTTTCTTGGACAATTCAGTTATTGCACTTTTTTCTGGAGTAATTTCTAGTTTCCAATAATTGCACCATTTGTATATGTTTTCCATAGTATTTTGTATTTTTTTGATACTGATTTCCCAGGAATGATGGCTGCAGAAGACAAAAATATCATCCGCAAAGAGAGTACATTCGACCCCTTCTTCTACGGTTTCATGAAAATCATGCATAAAGATGACAAAAAGAATTGGTGAAAGAACACTGCCTTGAGGTAGCCCTTTTTTCAGAGTTCTGTTTCTAGAAATGGAATGTCTCCAACGAATCTGGAATGTTCTGTCTTGCAGGAAGTTGAACAACCACTTTGCCATGTTGCCTGTTATACCAAGTTGTAAGCATTTAAAAATAAGGCTGTCGATATGAACAGAATCATATGCATTTTTTATATCAAGATTTACACCAACGAAATATTTTTTCTGTTCATGAGCTTCTGTAATTTTTGCCTGAATATTGTAAATTGCAGTTTGGTTATCTCTGAAGGGTATGAAACCATGTAAACTATTGTGCTGTTTTTTGTTAAAAATTAAGTAGTGAGTAATGCGTTGAGTGAGTATACATTCAAAGACTTTGCAAAAAACAGAGGTTAGAGCAATGGGCCGATAGGAAGAAATTTTGGTTTTGTCTTTGTTAGGTTTCAGAATCGGAATAATTAGAGCGTGTTTCCATTGTTTAGGGATGTCAGCTGAATCAAATTGATGTTGATACAATTTCAATATAATTTGAAGTTGGTCGTTATTCAGATTTTTGAACCAGATGGCCGGAATGTTGTCAGCTCCAGGAGTAGAATTTTTAGTTTTGTGGATTGCTCTCTTAAGTTCCCAAATTTCGAATTTGCTATTGAGAAATGAATTTATTCCAGAAAAGTCCAAGGGAATAGGTTCAATATTTGTATTTCGATTATAAAAATTCTTTGCAAATAATTCACTCTGTTGTGCAGGATCGCATATATATCGGCTGTTTTCTATAATAATGTTGTTATGCTTAAAGTTTGGATTTGTGTGATTAGAAAGTTTATTTATAATTTTAAAGAACATTTTTGGGTTACGAGATATTGTGCAGATTTTTTCCCAATATTCTCTTTTAGCTTTTTTAACGTGAAAACGAAATCGACTTGCATATTTTTTGTGTTTCACCCAGTCTGATTCAGAAATTGTTCTGATAGCTTTTTTCCGAAAGTGCTTATTGAGCTTTTCATAATTATGGCAAGAAATATTCCACCAAGGAGGATAAGACTTATGCGACAATAGTTTAACTGAGGTATTTTGGGTTATTATCTTAGTTGCGTTCACCGTAATTTCTTCAATGGAACATTGGTTGGTATTATTAAAAAAATCTTGTGTTTGTTGCTTGATCCTCGTCCAATTAATTGTTTTTAAGTTGCGACTGACATTTTCTATGCCCGACCAGGAAATAACAATTGGGTTGTGATCGCTATCAAAAGTTGAATCCATTACATAGCAAGAAGTTTGATTATGAGTATCAGATGAACAGAGAGTAAGATCTAAGATATTTTGAGTTCTTAAAGAACTGTGCGTGGGAATAGTTGTATTGAGAATTATGAAATGTGAATAAGTTAGCCAATCTACGAAATCGTTACTCAGAGCCGTTGAATGGGTAGCTCCCCAAAGAGCGTGGTGCAAATTAAAATCACCGAAGATGAAAGTAGGTAGAGTTAAAGAATCAAAAAAATATTTTGCTTGATTAATATCAAAACCTTGTGGAGCATATAAATTAATAATGTTAAATTTAGTATTCTGGAACTGTACTTCGACTGCCAAAAGTTCAAGATTAAAATCTTCTGTAATATTGCTGGGGATAGTTCTTCCTGACATATTATCAGGAATACCAATTAGGAGACCACCACCCGGTCTACTTTTTCTGTGTGTGCGGTAAAATATTTTGTTCGGATGAGAAAAAAAGTCAGTGTCGGAAAGGAAAGTCTCTTGAAAGACCCAAAAAGAAGAGGTAGAAAAGGGAGGAATTGAAAGCCACAGTTTTTTCCCTTTAATTCCTCTGCAATTCCATTGTAGAAAAGTCATTTACAAAGACAGTCAAAAAGAAAAAAAAAGGAAACAGCACCCATTTTAGGATGCAAAGGACGAAAAGCAAAAAAAGTGTTCGAATTTAAACAAGTGGCAAATTGAACAAAAGACATTGAAATGGAGAAAACCAACAACAAAAAAAAACAGTGTAAAAAGGTGAAAAAGAAAAAGGAAAAAAGACACACGCACAAAAAAAAGAAAACAAAAAAAAGAAGAGAAAAGGGGGGAAAAGAAAAAAAAACAAGAATTAGCCAAGAGCACCTGTATCCAATTGCATTGGAGTAGCAAATACTTTACGATCTTCTCTAAAGCTTTTTTCTTTCTTGATGGAGAAAGATTTTCGCTTCCAGGATTACTCATTACGGTTACGTTACGCGAGAAAGTTTCAACCAATTTTTCGAACATGCCGAGGATGGAGTTTAGTTGCTCTTCCATTTTGAGTTGAATTGATTGGATAATTGAGTCAATTCTTTCATTCATTTTATTGAGCATATTTTCCATTTTTTCATTTATTATTTCTTCGAAATTTTTTATAGGTGCATTTATTTTTACAGTTGCTGCGTAGCTAGATTTTTGTGACTGAATATAAATTCGTCTAGCCTCAGCTGTTGTAATATGATTTTTACATTTTAGCTCTAAGATTTCCTTTTCTTTAATAAAAAATGAACATCCTCTCGATGTGGCTGAATGCTCGCCTTTACAGTTTACGCATTTTTGCTGTGATTGGCAGACGCCTGCGTGAGTGTCGCCACACAGATGACAAATCTTTTGATTTTCACATACCCTTGAAGGGTGCATGAAACTGTAACAATTTGTACATTGTCGCGGATTGTCAATGAAAAGTTGCACTTTTTGATTTGTGAACCAAATCTTAATGTCCATCGGCAAGCGTGTTCCTAGTTTCGTGATAAGGACGGGTGATGTTTCCCGAGAATCATTTTGTTTTAGGAATCGCCTCATTTCCACAATTTCTATTTCATTATTATTTTTTAATTCCTCGGCAATTTCTAGCAGTGAGACTTTTGTGGGGATATCAAATAGGAGAAAGCGAGAGGTTATATTTTCCCATATGATGTCTGTCGTAACTGGAATGTTTAATAATATATCTAAGCTGAGTAGCTGTGCTGCACAAACAGGATCCTGTGTAGTAAACATGATTTTCCCTTTGCGGGTAAATTTCATGTTTAATATATTTGCATGCCGATTTATTTTCTCTTTTATAAAGCTTTGTAGCGTAAACGGATTCATTTGGGGAATTCTTGATTTAGGATCTGCATTTGTCATTACAATGTTAATTTCTTCATATTCACTCTGCCCAAGACGTAAAACCAGTTCTTTTGTGGATTTACCACACTTAAAGAACTTTTCTGACATTAAGGATTGCATCGTGCTTACAGGATAGAAACTAGCATCTTCTTCTACGGCAATGATCTTTGAAAGACTCAGATTTACAAAATTTCAAAAACAGTCGAAAGGAAAAAAAAGAAAGAAATGGACAGGTCTCACCTGATTTTAAAGTCCTATGTCTACCTCCAGTTGAAAAAGGAATTCCAAATAAACAATGGAAATTAGAACAAATACTTTTTGCTTCAAAAAATCAGCACAAAAAACACTTTCGAATGCACGAAAAAAAAACTAATTTTATCTTCTCGAGGATCTCAAAAAAATCAGCTTTTAATAAAATATTGCCATCATAATTTCAGAAGTTCTTATTTTTAAAAAAATAAATTACTACCAAAAATAAAACAGAAAAATATAATTTTCATCACGTGATTATATGAAATGAAATAAATAGGAAATGTGATATTTTTTAAGCAATAAATGCAAGAGTAAATTTTTCTTGATCGTTTGCAATAACAAAATTATTAATTCAATTAAAGAATTAAAGTAAATAAAAATACAAAGTAAAAATATATTACAAAAGTGCGACAGTTAAAACTGAAAAAGAATGTTTAGAAAAGCACCAAACGATAATCTTCTGAGAGCGAGATTAATTACTTAAAAGCGAGAAATCTTAAGCGAACTTTAAAAATGACGTCATTTCAAAGAAACGACGAACAAAAATCAGTAGTAGTAAAATATTTTTGCATTCTTTTCTTTAAAAATTTTTAAACTATAAGACATGTTTTGAATTGTTACTTTTATTTATCTGAAGAAGATATTTTGTGCAAATCAAAGAATTCGCCTTATTGATTGTAATTTATCTCCGCATTTTAATGAATCATGCGAAATAAAAACGCAACTGCTTTCAACGAAGCATACGTAATATTAAAGCTATACTGGTAAAAGTAGGTCAGCTATTTGAAAACGCATCTTCTTTCAAACAAGCATACGTAATAATTAAAAATGCAAAATTTTTAAAAGCATATAAAACTATTTTTACCCGCATATTTCGGAGACATCAAAACTTTCTAACTTAAACAATATCGTATTCTCAAATGAGAAAAAATAAATCAACTATCATTCCAAATTAAACATATAAAAATGTCATTTTCGGAACGTGTCTGTATAAAATGAAACAAATATGAAACATGATATTTTTGGAATATAAATGAAACGTTTTCTCTGATATTTTACTATACATATATTACTAAACCAATTAAACAGTTATATTTAAGATAAGTATGGCTTATATAAGTAATCGGAGCCCACCATCTAATTTCTTAATTTTTTTGGGAGAGACATAAATCTCTTAACAAATGGTCTAATTGAAATATATAAATAGTAGACTGAGGGGGAAATTAAATTTTTACGTACATCATCTACTCTGTGAATCATATTTAACAAAATATTCTTGAGACAATAAGTCCTTAAAATAAAAAAAGTGATACTCCATTGAACTAAATCAAGCATCAAAGCTGATCGATCTATGAAAATTTCAATATAAATATTCGATAAAAACTGGCGATTTTTGATCACTTTATCAAGATATCAAAGAAGCCAATCAGGGTTACTCTAGAATAATTGGTCTAGATTATGAAAATGATGATTGTTCTAAACTTGCAATATTCAGAACTGAATAAATCAGCCAGATTTGAAGAAGATAGAAATGCTTATTTATTTATTTACAAGTTGAAATATTAAGAATATTTTACAAATATGAATCTATAAGACCAAAGGAATTTAAATCATAATTTTTTTTACATATGTTTATAAACATAAAAAGAATGTTGTTTTGAGAGCATTTATATTCATCTAAAAATAAAATTTAAAACTGAAGGTTTCAATTCCCCTGTGAAATTTTTGCTGAATAATTCCTTGAGATCCTATAAATTATAAAAAAAAATTATAATGTTTCAATTTCTGTATTGAACATAAAACTTCAATGTCGGACTATTATGCTTTCAGTTCTTAGTTTTATTTAAAGGCATGCTTGAATTGAGTAAAAATTTCTTTATATGAAGTGCACTTCAATCATTTCCACTTTAATTTAAAACTGAATTTTACGTGCACTGATAGAAAATCAGAGAGAGATGCTGAGTTCAAAGATAGGACTGCTTAAGGCCTACATAATAGTATAAGTGGATTACATGATTATCGAAATTCTGGCTTGAAAATATTTTGCTGAAAAACTTATTATGAGACCAAGTTATATATAAAAAAATTGATTTAACCCTTTAGTTGGCATTAATATTGGCGAACCGACTGGTCACCAAAGGCGGCTAGTAAATAAATAAAATAAAATAAAATAAATAAAAATAACGACTGTGAAATCTATTAGTCACGTGATTGCTTCAAACCGGTTAAAACTGCTTAATAATTAAAATTAATTCAGATAAAAAATAACTTAAAAATAATAAGGCTCTCAAATGTTTATTAAAATTTACGATAGAGGATTTCACTTTATTAAATTTTTTTATTGTTTTATTTTTTATCATGCCAGAACATGATGTTGTTTTTTGGATGAGGTTTTTGGCAATCAATAAAAATCAGTAAGCGAAAAATAAAAATTTTATTTTCTGCACTAGCATCTCAAAAAAATCAGCTTTTAATAGCGTGTTACCATCACATTTACAAAAGTTTTGATTAAAAAATTAAGTTAATGATTACAGCAAATAAATCCCAGAGAAATGTTATTTTGAGCACGTGATTATATGAAATGTACGATCACGTGGAGCTCGGCCTTTCAAGAAATTAGGTTCTGACATGATACATTGAATATGGGTAGATTTCATTTTAATCTTTATTTATTATTATGCATTAAATTAAATACATTTAAGCTTCCAAAAATGATTTACTTTTTAAGTATGAGCCTTTGTCAATAAGATGACAACACAGTAAAAAAAGCTATTTTCTTCATTAAAGCACCACGTGCCCATGCAAGTTAAATTATGTTTTTATTTATTTTTATTTATTTTAATTGTTTCTTTGAGTTAGTAATTTTGATATTGCAAACGATAATAAAAAAACTTTGTCTTGCATTTATTGATTTACAAAAAAATATCACATTTCCTATTTTTTTCATTTCATATAATCACGGGCTGAAAAGTATTACATTTTTCTAGGTTTTATTCGAAGTAGTAATTGACTTATTTTCTTAATCAAAGCTTTTGTAAATGTGATGGTAACATGTTATTGAAAGCTGATTTTTTGAGATACTCGTGCAGATAATAAAATTTTTATTTTTATTTTATACGAAAAAATAGTTAAAAAATACGATTAAATTGAATTTTTAAAAATTCATTAAAAACAAAAATTTAATTTATAGCTCAAAACATCAGTATAAATGAAAAGATATTTTTTTTAGCTTTAACTTGATGGAAAAATCAATTTTGGGCTGTAATATTTTCGGGTTATAGCGAAAAAAAATTCGCTTAATTTTATTAAAAATTCCAGAAAAGGGCTCTAAGCTGCACTTTCCGCAACTCCAAGGTATACGCGTGCCTCATTTGGTAAATGTAGGTCAAACGGTCTGACCTGTAGAGAGCCAACACACACACACACACACACCTTGAGCTTTACTATAAGTACAGATATGGATAAAATAAAATTGAAATTTTATCTGCACGAGCATCACAAAAAAAATCCACTTTTAATAACGTGTTGCCATTGCATTTAAAAAAGCTCTGATTTTTTAAAAAAATAAGTTAATGACTACCGCTAATAAAACCTAGAAAAATGTAATACTTTTCAGAACGTAATTACATGAAATGAAATAAATAGGAAATTAGATATTTTTTAAACAGTAAATGCGAGGCAAAGTTTTTTGGATCGTTTGCTGTGCTAAAGTGGCTCATTCAACGAAACAATTAAAATTAATAAAACTATACTTTAACTCGCACTAGCACATGGTGCTTGGCGGTTCAAGAAATGATGTTCTGACTTGATACTGTAAAGAAGTCGTCACCTGGTCTCCTGTTGGAAGAGACACATGTTCGAACAATGCTACTTCTAGCCAGTGGTGAGACTATTCATTCTTTGTTGCGCATTGTGTTTCACCCTTTTAGTGTCGCCCTTCGGACTTCAATGGAAACAAATAATGGAACACACATGCTTTCGACCCATTAAAGCAGTAAACCGTGTCGAAACACCAAATGGGGCTATTTCTTCTATGGACCACCCAAGCTGGGATAAAGTCCAATAATGAACAGCATATGCGCTTTACAACCCATTGAGGAAAGAAGTGCTAAGCGAAGGCAGATGCAACTATTTGTGTATTGTGAAGGTTCTGTTAAGGGGTGGATGTTTCAAGAATATTCCCACGACATGACGGCGCACCATTGGGCGCATTTCTGAAGAAGGATTGCACAATCAGCATCTCCAGCTCACCATTGCGAGTCTGAGAGTCCGACCTTCACCAATTTTAAAATGGAGGACGGAGACAAGCTGATCCGGGAGACGGGACCGGCTGATCTGGCGAGAGACGGGACGGGAGCGGATACGACAACGAGACGAGCAGTGAGCAGTGCTGAAGCTGAAGAGATGCCACGTGATTTCGAGTTTGTTGGAAAGATCTACCGGAAGTGATCCGTAGATCTCTGGAGTGACAGGCAGTAGCCGAATACGCGGTCATCTTGTGAATTCTCGGCATAGATGCCGAACTGACAATCCAGTTGTAAATATTTCCCAGCATTTAACCTAGACGACGTGTTGTTGTTTTTGTTATTGTATAAAGCTGTAAATAAAACTTTTGTGCTTAAAACGCTACCATTTTATTTGATCGACCAGGACCAAGTCATTACAATACATTGAAATATGCGTAGCAGATTTCATTTTAATCCTTTTTTATTTATTTATCTTTTAATTTGAACTGAAACAGGGTTTGCAATACCAAAATTACTAATTCAATGAAACAATTAAAATAAATAAACATACAAAATAAAAATGTAATTTAACTAGCACGAGCACGGGGGGCTTCAATGAAGAAGAAAATAATTGATAAAAGCTCAATTGAAAAAGTAAATCATTTTTGGAATCGTAAATGTGTTGAATTTAATACAAAATAATCAATAAAACATTATTAAAATTTAAAAATATGAAATCTACTGTCGCAAATTTTAAGTCATTATATGATATCTTTATTATTTTTAAGTCATTGCTAATCTGATTTAATATAAATCAGTAAAAAGTTTTTGAAGTGCAGATTTTGTGTGCGTCAATGATTAAGAAAACGGGGGGGTTTTTTTTGTTTGTTTTTTTAAATTTTAAATGGACCGATATCTAAAACTTTCGTCTTGAAAAAATATTTTTTCCCCGAAAATACGTTTTAAATTGCTTCACACGTAACAATATTATTGTGCAATCTGTAATTTTTTAAAAAGAAGTTTTTTTCTTTCCTCCATCTCAAAATTTTCTGAACATCAAAGCTTTGTTTTGCTCGCTAGAAAATTAAAAATGAGTTTTAAATAAAATTATATTTGAGAAATACAAATATAATTACAGTATTATGAGAAATACAATTAGTAAAAATGTGCTTATGATGTCATTAAAGAAAAGATATGTCACGTATTACAAAGGCGATTATTATTATTATCACTGCGATATTTAAAAATAAAAGAGAATTTAAAAAACAACGATAGTCTTTGAACGCGAAATTAACTATTTAAAAATAAGAAATCGTAAACACTCTGAAAGATGACGGTAATTCATAGCAACGACGAGCAAAAAGCAATTGATAATAAGTTGAAGGAAAATATAATAAACTCTTAATTATTTCTGTTGAAGTAAAAAAAAAATCTTTCATGGGTTTTTTTTAAGTTTTCAAAACAATAATTAATTGTCACTTTTATTTATATGAAGAAATATACTGTACAAATCAAAAAATTTGTCTTCGTGAATTTAATTATTATCCGTAATTTTAACGAATCATGCCAAAATAAAAACGCATCTGCTTTGAAAGAAGCATACGTAATAATAAATCTATATAACTAAAAGCAGGTCAGCTTTTAGAAAACACATCCGCTTTCAAAGAAGCATACGTAATAATTAATAATTCAATATTGGTAAAAGCATGTAAAAATATTTTTTCCGTATATCTCAGACAAATAAAACAGGCGATTTTAATTACTTTATGGACCATGTCAAAGAAGGCAATAAAGGTTTTTCAAGAGTAATTGGTCTAGATTATGAAAATGTTGATTGTTGTAATCTTGCAATATTCAGAACAATAATTAATTGTTAAATCGCAGAGATTCGATAACAGAAGAGAGAAATCTTTATTTATTTATTTAGAAGTTGAAATATAAATAATATTTTACAGAATAGGAATCTAGGAGACCAAAAAATTGTCTATAACATTAAACTTCATATTTTTTAAAGTATATTTATGAACTAAAAATATGAAATATAATGGATGAAATCATTTATACACATTTAAAAATAAAGTTAAAAACTGACTTTTTTTAAAATTCGGGAAATGTTTGCTGAATAATTCTTTGAGATTGTATAAATTATGAAAATTTATAATATTTCAATTTTTGTAGTCAACATAAAACTTCAATGTCGGACTACTCTGCTATCAGTTCTTAGTTTTATTTAAAGACATGCTTGGATTGAGTAAAGAAGTCTTTATATTAATTGAAGTTTCGTCATTTCCACTTTAATTTAAAACTGAATTTTACGTGCACTGACAAAAAAATCAGAGAGAGATGCGGTGTTCAAACATCAGGACTGCTTAAGGTCTACATAATAGTATAAGTGAATTACATGGCTATCGAAATTTGAAGCTTAAAAATATTTTGCTGAAAAACCTATTATGAGACCAAGTTATATTTAAAAAAAATTAATTGTACCTTTTAGCTAGCATTAATACTGGCGAACCAGCTGGTCGCCAAAGGCGGATAGTTTCTTTAAAAAAACAAAGCTTCTATTGCTCCAAAAATTCACTGTAAATATAAGAGTTTTTTTTTTCTTCTGTATATATTTTGAGCTTATGTACTGTATTTGAATAATTTTTTTAAATTGATAAATAAAAAATATTGAAAGACCCAAATAATCTTTTATATTTTTGGAATTAAAAACATTTACGTAATTATAAAGAATGCATATGAAGACGGATAAAAAAAGTTTATAGAAAGATAATTTGCTCAGTAGAAAATTCCCAATTGAATAATAATAATTATTATTTGAATGGCCATTTAAAAATCTTTTAAAGGAATAAATAAAGAATTTAGTAAAGTTATTTCAATAAAAAAATAAATGATACAATATAATTGAACTCAAAACTTTATTATGGTTTAAAGATAAACTTCACATTCGTCCTGCAAATTTTTGCAAAAAAAAAAAAAAAAAAAAAAAAAAAAGGCATTGATTGTTCTCTTCAGACAAGTACTTCTTCTAGACACTACACTCGAGATACTTTCCACGTTTCTTAAATTTTGTTACATAGCTTAGATCTAGGTGAAGAATATTTCTCCTGGACGTCGGGTGTTGATGCTGAAAGAAGGAATTCCGAGATAGCAAATTACCTGATGTATTGTCAATAATTTCGCTATAAGATTAAAATTAACAGGGACCGCGAAACGATGAAATTTTATTTCTTTCGTTGTTATTAAAACAATTCAGTGAGGTTCGGTTAATGTTTTTATAATCATATAATTTTTTTGAAATGGAAGACCAGTACTGTTCTTAAACACTACAATTGAGATTTTTTCCATGTTTTCAAATCCCCTAACCGACAAATGTGCTCCATTTTGTTCAGTTTATTTAAGCTGGTCGACTTCAGCCCGGATGAAGATATACAGAGCTTTAGGCAATTCAAATTTTCCATCCCAATCACCCAAGAATGAGTAACTTTTGTAGATTTTTATGAATTAATATGAGCATTTCTAACAGAACTTTTTTTTATAATAAATAGAAATTAATAAAAAATCCTACTAAGTAATCAGGAGTCACAATCAAAGGACTTGGCATGAAAATTTAGATTTCAATTTAAGTAAAATGTAAAAACAATTTTAACAAACCTTTTTCTATCCCTTTCTGAACAACTTTTTCACTTTCTAAGTACTTCAGTGAGAAATTTGTTAGGACTGTAAAGTCATGCATTCCTTACCCGAAGGGGAAAAGATTTGCAGCACAATGATTTGCAATCTGGTTTGAAGACAAAAAAAAAAAAAAAACGTACGAAGAATAATGCTCTGAAATTTGAGTAATATTTGGTTTTTATTCCAAAAAGTCCGAATAAGTAACCTTAGTCAAAGGGGAAAAAACCCTCCAAAAATATTTTTAAAAAATAATCTCAAGATTTAGATGACTTTCAAGGCGTTAACTATTTAATACTCCAATCCTGAGCTGACTTATATAAAAGTCAACAGTCCTAGGAAACTTTGACTTGAATGTAAAGTATTTAAATTTGGACAGAAAAGGAATTCAATTTTTTAAGCCATTTTATTAAAATTATTTTTAAATTTTTAGGAAATATACTAAAACCTATTCTTTTAAAGGTGGTTCTCGAATATTTTTTTTAATTTAAATTGCTTATATAAGAGTAACTCGGAAATAAAATATTAAGTTGAAAATAAAAAATATATATTATTTTGGAAATTGGAGTTTTATACAGAGGACTCAAACCTACATTGCCTGTCTGGTTAATTAAGTTCTGGATACACTTTCGAATTATCATCGCATTTAACTGTACATACAAACTATCGACCTCCCGACGAATTTGATTAAAAGTTCAATATAAAGGTATGATTTTAAAACTGTAAATCGGCTTTTCGATTTCTAGGCAAATCGTAAATTTGAATTGCTGAGAGCGTACAAACAGATGCACAAATTTTGAATTTCTACCAAAATTTGGCAGATGTCTATAATTTTGATTGCTAATTTATTCAAATTTTGTTCGATAAGTCAATTTCATTTTTTTGATTATCATGGTCATCAAGAGATTGACTGACAAAATAGATAAACATAATTCCAGAAAGGCATTTTTCGGTCTCAGTGGAAATTCTTAACTTCTTTCGTGTTAAAGAAAATAAAATACTGTGTTGAAACCATCTGCAAAGAATCTGGAAAAGTGATTACCTCGAGCTTTAAAATTGAATTCTAATAATTTCTCACGATGACGTTTGTGCAAACAAAGAGATGCTAAAATATAAAATATTTCCCAAAGGACGGGAAAAGTCAAAACGTGTATAATATTTCAGATCAATATAGTCCTTTTCAATCCAGTCAATTCCCAACTACTAATTATTAATCTTACAAATGATAGTAATAATAACTCTATTGGAAACTCCTTTCGTTGAGGGTTTTGGCTTCCTTTAAAAGTCTATTTGCAATCTAAAACTTTGCTTTATATTTTTTAAGAACATATAAAAATTCATTTCCCATTTCTTGAGTTTAGCGAATCCCAGTTGGATTGTTTTCCAAAGATCGTTGGCTGAAGTTATCAAACTCATTAGCTTAATGTCGACTGTTAAACTAATATCAATTCAGTTTTTGAATAGGTATTGCAACTTTTTATCTTATTTTCTCTGGATTAAGTCATTCTTTCCTTTTCAGAGGTATGATCCTGCTGTGGAGCAACTGTGTCAGTCGCCAAGTCGAAGAAGAGGGTCTGCTCGTCGTTCTGTCCGTTGCAACGGCCACCCTCGCCTTTTTCCTTAACCTCATGCAGCTAATCGTCGTCGTACACCAGCGCTTGCTACGCTATCATAAGAATCTGGTGATGCTGCACTTCTGCCTCTGCGGCCAGCTCTCCTGTGCGCCCGTTCTTTGCGGACTAATCGCGGCACCGCCCCTTTCCTCCTCTGCTCTGGCCCCAGTTTTACACTTGCTGTCTCTCTTCACCTTCGCGCCTCTCATCACTCTATTGGTGCTTCAACAGCATCCACTGGGCCGGCCACCCCGGTCCCTCACTTTCCTTCTGCTGCTTGCCTGGTGTCAGGCCATTCTCATCTCTTTAGTACCCCTGACCGGATGGCATGGTACTCGCCCCGCCTCCTTTGCTGCCCTTCTGTGTGCCCTCTATTTCCTGCATTATCCTCTCGTCCTTATTCTGCTCGTAGACCTTTGTCTGAAAAGGCGATCTAACAGAGTGGGCGTAGTGCCCGACGTCGAGTCCAGGGGCCATATCATCCAATCAACAGCAGTTGAACAGGATGGATATGTCTCGTCAGAGGGCCATTTGCCAGTATTCGTGCATTTAGTGACTCCGCATCGGAAAGAGAAATTCGAAGAAGATCCTTCTTCTCATCTTAAATCATTGACTTCTAATAACTTCCTAAACAAGATGAGTTGTCCTAATCCACGTGACCAGCCATTCCGGATGCGCAACGACATTCTCCTCGTATGCCTGTGGTCGGCTTGTACGCTGCCCTTTTTTTGTCATACAGCCCTCATGGCGGGGAATTCCCAGCAGGACTTCTGCGACGCACTGTTCTCCAATGAACGCACCGCCCTCTGGACTTCCTGGCTAACGATGCTGTTTGCAGCGATACGTCCAATATTCCACACTCAGTTGGAGGATGACTTGGGCGAAAGTACGGTGACTTTCATCAATGTTTTATGTCAAGTAAATGACCGTTTACCCAATCGCAACCATCCACCTCCTTTTTAGAGGAGTTCCCCACTTGACTTAAGAATTTCTTCTCTTAAGAAAAACGAAATTATATTCCTTCAAAGAACTCATTCTGTCAACATTCGAAAATTGTGAAAACTCACTGACATGATCAAATAATGTATTTTTGTGCATATCAAAATAGCTTTACTGTAATAAGCTTTTTTGGTGCATTCTCTGAGTCTGTTACCCCAAAATGAACAATCTTGATTGAACTTTGTTGTATCATACCTTCGGGTACTTACTTGGATTTTTATTTTCAGTGAAATTCAATGATATTTGTTTTATGATCTAAAATACTGAAAATTGATGACGGTTAAAATGAAACTAAGTATTTCTGGCAGATATATATAGTTGAATGTAATACAGAACCATTATCAAGGCTGTAAAATTTCAAATATGCAAAAACATCTTTTAACCTGAATTTTTATATGCTTTTAATTAATTCGACTTCATATTTTTCAGAAATAATATTTATTAATCCATTTTTAATTCATTTACGGATGGGCAGGAGTTGTGAAGCCTTGCACACTTTCCTATGATCGCAATACATTTTCCGATATCTCCATGATGTTCTTTTTTTGTTCTGAATGTTGGACAATATCGTGTGGGTATTTCGTGCGAATAGCATTGTGCGTTGTCGATATTAATACATCATTGTAAAATTTACAAAATTTAATTATAGATTAATTAATACAATTACATTTTTATTTCGGGTAAATGGTTACGAATAGAAATAAATTTGAAGAAAAAAAAACTTATCGAGAGATTTCATATTTTTTATAACAATGGAATTTTTATAAGACTAAAAAGTAGAAAATAATTATAAAAATATTATAATTTTTACTACAGAATGAGTGATTTTTAAAAACCGTTTTGATATTTAATTTTAATCTTATAAATGGTTATTACGTAAAGGATTAAAACCGTTGCAATTTTGACAAGAAAATAGAACACACTTAGATACAATTAACAATTGATAATATATAAAGCGCTAGTTGTTACGTACCTGGATGTAAATAAATACTCTTGGAGTGAGCAGAGAGCCTGGAAATAACCGTCATAAATTAGCCCATATCATAATAAATTATTATCACGAAAAAATAATAATAAATAAACACAAGTCGTTGGAGAGCTTCTTTGCTGTGCACGCATTCCTCTACTAAGTCAACCAATCCAATATTTATTTATTTTTAAATGGGAGGGAGGTCTTTAAATAAGTATTGACCTTATTTATCAAATGCATCAGATGTTAATTATTGCTGGAGGAAGCCATTCTCGGTTTTTCAAAGTTAACATCGGGAACCTTTTTCGTGTCTTTGTATTAATTGGATCGATAACCCTTTTTTAAAATGTCCCTGTTCTTAAAATTGGACAAATGAAGTTGGGCTGAGATGGTATGTAAAAGAAATAATGGATTGAATGTTAATAGACGCCTGCATATTTTAAAACAAAAATAACTGTAAAAATTTTAATATAAAAATATATTTATATAGAATTTTGCAGTTTTCAAAATATTTTTAACTTCTACAGTTTTATTTTTCAATTACATTGATAATATGGATTATTCAAAACATTTTTGAATCTCATAGCTTCTCGGAAAATCAACAGAATCTCTGGCTCACGAAGATGAATGGTGCGCACAGCAGGGCGAATTGTCTGCTCTGGAGTCATCAAATTTGGCAGAGGCACACCTTGGGAATGAGCATCTTGGAACGGCATTTTGTGATGACATCTCGATTAAATAAAAATGTGGAGAATTTTTGTCTGTTTATCACCATAATTTCCGAAATTATAGAACAAAAGTGATCTTAAAATTAAAAAGTTTTCTTTTCAATTATATTAGTTTAATTGCAATACATTTTCAAAATCTATTTTTAATTGAATTTACATGTATTTTTAAACGTATTTTACAGCAATATATTATTACTCTGTTCAAAAAAACTCAAATTGTTTTTATTTTTTATGCAAATATTTCATTCTGAATTGATGATAAAAGAATGTTTACCTATGTTTCCATAATGAATGGATTTTTATTTCAAGAGTGTGCTTTAAATATACATTTTTGAAATATGATTTGTATTTCAAATTAAAATTTAATTTCAAAAAACCAAAAAGTAAAAATCTTTTTTATTGCTAGGCAGTCGTTTTTCTCATTACAACGCAATCAAATATTTGCTGAATCAGTTAAAATTCTTCTGGGTAATCCTCCGGATTATTCATTTTATCAATTTTTTTATTCAGATGTAAAATAATGCTAACGATTGTAATTTTTAACTTTAAATAAAAATTATTAATATCAGATAAAAAGTTTTTGTAATAGTTACATTTAAACACTTCTCTTATATATATATATATATATATATATATATATATATATATATATATATACACTGAAGTGACAAAAGTCATGGGATAACATTATGCAAATATACAGATGGCAGTAGTATCGCAGCGAAAAAGTATAAATGCGCAGTTCGTTTTCCAGAGCTTTCATTTGTGTTCTATTCATGTGAACAGGGTTTTCGTGATTTATGGCGGCACGACGAGAATTAGCAGACTTTGAACGTCGAATGTTAGTTGGAGCTAGACGCATGGGTCATTCCATTGCCGATATCGCTAGTAAATTCAACATTCCGAGATCCACAGTATCAAGAGTGTGCCGAGAGTATGAAATTTCAGGCATCACATCCTATTATGGACAGCGCAGTGGGCGACCACCTGCACTTAACGACCGAGACCGCCAACGTCTGTGTAGAATGGTCAATGTTAATAGACACGCAACACTTCGTCAAATAGCTGTGGGACTTACGAAGGACGTGTCCGATAGGACTGTGCGCAGAAATGTATCTTCCTTGGGCTATGACAGCAGAAGACAGACTCGAGTGCCTTTACTGTCAGCACGACATCACCTGCAGCGACTCTCCTGGGCTCGTGAGCATATCGACTGATCCCTAGACCAGTAGAAAACCGTGGCTTGGTCAGATGAGTCACGATTTCAGTTTTTACGAGCTGATGGTAGAGTTCGAGTGTGGTGCAGACCCCACGAAGCCATGGACTCAAACTGTCAGCAAGGCATTGTTCAAGCTTGTGGTGGCTGCATAATGGTGTGGGCTGTTTTTACATGGAATGGACTCGGTCCTCTGGTGCAACTGAACCGATCATTGACTGGAAATGGTTATGTTCGGTTGCTTGCAGATAACTTGAAACCATTCATGGACTTCACAGTACCCACACAACGATGGGATTTTTATGGATGACAATGCGCCATGTCACCGGGCCAGAACTGTTCGCGATTGGTTTAAAGAACATTCCGGACAATTTCAGCTCATGATCTGGCCACCTACATCGCCCGATATGAATCCAATCGATTATGGGATTATGGGACATCATCGAAAGGTCCGTTCGTCCCCAAACTCCTGCACCATCCACACTTTCACAATTATGGACGTCTATACAGACAGCATGGCTCAATATTCCTGCAGAGGACTTCCAACGACTTGTGGACTCCATGACACGTCGAGTTGTTGCACTTCGCCGGGCTAAAAGAGGGCCGACACGATATTAACAGTCATCCCATGACTTTTGTCACTTCAGTGTGTGTGTGTGTGTGTGTGTGTGTGTGTGTGTGTGTG
>JAOUZG010020860.1:1659349-1703798 GCA_026289955.1 Argiope argentata
TCTAATAAACACAGGAAGGCGTATTGATACATACATTTTCAAAGAATATATCACTACGAGCACTAGTTAAAACAGGAAGGCGCACTGATACATAGCAGAGTACGGAGGAAAGCAAATCACTTACTGCCGTGGTCATCTTCGAAGTGTACTGGAAAAATGCTGGAGGAACTTTTATAGTAGCTGTTGGAGTGTAGGGGTGAGTGAGGTGGCGAGAGTCAGGACGGGTTTTGATTGGCTATTTAGGGGTGGTGATGCGTGGAGTTATGCACCTTGTGGGAACTTTATACTTAGAACTGAAGGAGGGCCCGTTATCATCATGAAGTTGAGTTTTAGATATGAGAAGAAAAAAAATTAAGTTAAGTTAGAATAATTTAGTAATGAAGTAAAGTTAAAGTAAGATATTTCTGGGTCTTCTGATTTTAAGGTTCGGCGTGTATCTGGGGATATTTAGGATGGCTTCGTTTTTATTTTTTTCTAGGTCTACAAAAAAAATTTCCGCAAGTTTTTTAATAAATTTTTTCAGTGGGGGATAATCTAATACAAGGAACATGTTTTTGTTTGGCATATACCATTGCATTTTGCAGATGTTTCGGAGAAATCTGGTTTGCAGTCTTTCAACTAAGATTAGTTTTGATTTAGGCGCATAACCCCACACTGGGCAAGCATATGTAATTACTGGACACAAAGCGGCGGTGTAAATAAGTATTTTATTTTTCCTAGTCATTTTGGAGTCTCGTGAGATTAAGGGAAAGAATTTACGAGTTAGGTCTCGAAACTTGTTGATTAGATAATTAAAGTGGGGCTTCCAAGTTAATTTACTGTCTAAAATGACTCCTAAATATTTACATTCCTTGGACCACGGGATAGTTTGATTTTTAATTTGAAGGGGGCGGAATTTCTTAGCTTTATATCTACTAAAATAAATGGCTTCAGTTTTTGAGGCATTAATTACGATTTTCCATTTGGTGAACCAGTCCTCAAGAGATTTAATATGTCTATTCAAAGCTATTGTAATGTAATTTGGATTTTTATTGCGCGCTAGTGTTGCAGTATCATCAGCGTACATGCATAGTATGGTATTAATTTGTTTCGGTGTGTCATTTATAAAAATAGAAAAAAGAACTGGCCCCAGCTTAGATCCTTGAGGAACACCTGCTAGAATCGGTTTGATAACTGAAAAAACATTGTTCAGTTTGATCCTGAAGGATCTGTTGCTGAGGTATGAAATTAAAATTTTGATTAGGTGCGGGGGTGTATTGTAATTTATTAATTTGTAAATAAGGCCTTCGAGCCAAACTCTGTCAAAAGCTTTCTGGATATCGAGAAAAACTGCTGCAGTGTATTGTTTGTTGGAAAAACCTTCTTCGATGAATTCGGTTACCCTGAGCAGTTGGTGAGTGGTAGAGAGAGCATGACGAAAACCAAACTGTTCTGGGATTAAAATATTGTTTTTATTAAGGTGGTGATTTAATCTAGTTAATATTATGTGTTCAGCGATTTTACTGATAGTGGGGAGAAGCGAGATGGGGCGATAGCTACTGGGATCAGTTGGATCCTTACCAGGTTTAATGATTGGGATTACTGCAGCAGTTTTCCAGGAACTTGGAAAGAATCCTAATTTAAGCATATTATTAATAATATTGGCAAGAAAGTTAACATAATTATCAGATAAATTTTTAATCATCTGGTTACTAATATTGTCTATTCCAGATGCTTTTTTAATATTTAGATTTTTAATATAATCTTTTAGTTCGTTAAAATTAGTGGCGGAGTAGTCGTTAAAATTGGGGGGGGGGGGGGGTCTTGAAATCTTTTGACTGTATTATTTACAAGGTGCTCTGTTGTGGGATCGTGAGTGTCATTAGGTTTAAATTGATTCTCAAGGCTTTCCGCCAGGCAGTTTGCTTTGTCACTATCGTTAATTGCAATACTTGTTTGGCCATTCAAGGGCGGAATCTTGTGTTGTTTATTTTTGTGCGATTTAACTAATTTCCAAATGGATCCGTCTTCTGCGTTGGTGTTTACGATTTTGTTGACGAATTCATTATTATCGAGTTGTATGCCTAGTTTAGTGATTTCTTTATTTAATCTATTCATGGGTCTCTTGAAAACTGGGTCCCTAGTATTCTGAAAAATCTTCCTGGCAATGTTTCTATCTCTTATGAGGGTTCTCATTTTGGGGTCTATATGTTTTTGGTTGGTCATACTGGGAGCTGATGCTTCCATTTTGGCCTTGAGGATTTGAGTTTCTAGATGCTTGACGGAGGCTTCTAATTCGCTGGTAGAGCAGTTTACATGTAGAAGAACCACGCTAGCTTCTACATGTTGTAGAACGGGTGGGGGGACATCGCTATGAGGTATGCCGTTTTTGATTAAAATAGTGGTTCCTCCTCCTGACTGATTAATGCGATAACTATAGTACGAAAAGCAATTAGCCAGGAAGATTTTTCTTTGTGGTCTAAGGTGGGTTTCTTACAACAATATTATATCGGGATTATACTTATTTACAAAATTACGGAAATCAAACATTTTATTTTTAATGCCATTTGCATTCCAGTAAATAAAACGAAGGCTGTGGCGATTGAATTTTAGGTATTATTTTTCAGCGCCTGATCACTAAAAGCACTGAGGAAAATTGCAAATTTTTCCCCTAGATCTTTTGCATCTTTTAATTTACTTAGTTCAATGAATAGTTTGGGAAATTCTCTAACGAGCTGGTTGAACGCTCTCATTGCGTCAACAACGTTTGCTAGTTCAGTTGGGTTTACTGTTTCAACCTGATCGCGACCGTGGCCGTCATGTTGCGCCATCTCTTGGCTTTGGTTTTTGCTGAAGTGGCTCGCGTATGAGATATTTTTCCTAACAATGGATTGTGATTTCAGGAAATAGTTATTTCTGTTTTGTGCTGCTGAGGGTAGTTTTGGAAATTTCCGACAACCTCTATAGGAGGCGATGTGCCCATATTCTAGGTAATTTATGCATTGAGGGTTATCGATGACTTCCTTTAGGCTGCAGGCGTTTGTTTCATGGTTTTTTCCACATTGTAGACAGCGCGCTTTAAAGCCGCAATTATTTGCAGTATGGTGGAAGCTGTTACATTTAAAGCATTGCGTCACCATAGGGCGACCTTTAAAGTGCTCGACTGAAATACCTAAGTAGCAGATATCCTTGATATTAAAGATTTCCTCGGCAGCTTTAGTTTTAAGTAATTCAATCAGGTAGAATGGTAAGGGCTCCTTCGTTCTAAACTTTGTCATTTGAGAGATTTTTATCACAGGAATATTTTTATCTGTTAGACAATTTTCTATTTCTTGAATACTAAAGCGGCGGGGGAGACCCTTAATTACGACTTTTAGTGGTCGCTTGTCCTTTGGTGTAATTACATAGTGCTCAAATTCATTAACATTTCAGAATTCTTGGATTTTTTTGTGTTGGTCTATTGTATGGGGGAAAATTTTTACGTACTCATTACTGAATTTATTAGTGGTCTCACCACAGCTTTTATTGATCATTTCAAGTATTGCTTTGAGATTGTCTACCGCTTTTAACATGATCGGGGGTATTTTGGGATCAGTTGGTTTATCTGCATTTATCTCGGGTTCTTCAATAGTAAGACCGGCAAATCGGTTTTGAATGGGGATGTGGTTAACAGCTGGTTCTTTAGAGATAGTTCTAGAGACTTTCCTTTTAGAGGAGGATTGCAATTGATTACTTTCGCGCGCCTGATGGGGGGAATTTTTAGAAGTACAGTTAACGTCCTGACAAACACCAAGAGAATTCCACTCACCCCTGACGTCTTCTAAGGCATTGGCGAACTTCTTCCTGTGTCCATCATGCATTTCGGTGAAACTAACTCGCTCACTCCGTCTACTTGTCCCTTATATAGCCGAAGAAGTGCGTGCCCCGAAACTCGTGAAACTTCTCAAAATAACGCGCGCAATCCAGGGGCGACTAGACTTTTCCTTTCGCCAAACCAATCAAGCTGCCGCGAGACTCCTCTCCACACGTCACCATCTTTGTCGAGTTTTCGTGCCGCTCGCTCGCTTGTAACATTGCCCCCTCCTCAAGGACTGCACGTACCGGGCAGTTACAGACCCCGAGCAGAAGACACTCAAGGGTTACATTACATAGACACAAAGTATCAAACATAAATATTGAAAAGTAATTAACATAAAGAACACTATTTACAAATATACAGATTATATTTACATAAATGAAGAAATACTTAGTTGGAAATCATGGTTCCAACTAAGTATTTGACAAGTTACCATAATAAGGCGCTAGCCGGTCATAATGTACTACTCTAGGTTTTGAGTTCAGTGACTTCCTGATTCGAACCACGACGTCATTCAGTCTATTCAGGACTGTATAAGGGCCTTCCCAGGAAGACTGCAGCTTCGGAGAGAGTCCCTTTCTTCGAATCGGGTTCCAGAACCATACCTTGTCACCTTCCTTGAATTCATGTCCGGTGGCTTTAGTGTCGTACCTGGTCTTCATCTTCTCCGTCGCTATGTTGATCCGATCTCAGGCAAACCTGTATACTTCTTCTAAATGGGCCCGGAGGTCTTGAACACGATCCACAGGCGAAGAAGGCGTATCCGGTGGACACCTGAACTGAAGATCACAGGACAGTCGGAGTTTTTTTCTGTTTCTATTGTCTCTCCTAGGGAGAGGTTCCAAGATGTCAGAGGCGAGTCTTTCAAATGGTGCACCTACATTATACCGCTGTAACTTACAACGACTACGTGTTTTTGGTCCTTTACTGGCGTTACAGTCATCACATGTTCTGCACCATTCTCGAACATCATCTTTCATGTGGTTCCAATAGAAACGCTCTCGGACTTTACGAGTTGTCTTCATGACTCCGAAGCAACCACCTGCAGGACTGCTGTGTAACTCCTTCAGTACTTGATTTATCCTTGATCGGGGAAGTACAAGTTGCCACTTAAATGACTTCCCATCTTCGGACTCCCATTTTCTATACAAGATGCCATTTCTAATTTCGAGTGAGTTCCAGAGAGCCCAATAACGTTTAGTTCCAGTATTGAGGCTTGAAATGTCTTGCAATTTTGGTCTTGAATTGCTTGATTGCATAAACTTTACTATCGGTTTAATGTCAGGATCCATTCTTCCTTGAGAACCTCCTCATCACTCCAGGGATCAGATTGAGGTGGGATAGCTCTTGTGATTCGGCGCACAGTTGGTCTTTCAATTCCGTATTTCTTTTCATCAGAAGATCAGGAGCTACAACCCTCGGAATAGGGCTTTCTTATTAAGGCATCTACATTTCCTCTTCCAGAACCTAAATGGAAAAGAGTCACGACTTCTGATGTGGAGTGCAGGGAGTTATTCTTAAAGTCGATTACAAAATCATACTTCTTCAGAAAGTCTATTCCGAGTATGAAATTATATGTAACTCCGCTACATAGACGACATGGTCATAAGTAGCATTTCCAAATCTAATTTCAATATTCATTTTCCCGATAATTGGGATTTTGTCACCAGTGACCGTTTCGAGTGTGACGCAGGACGGTGTCCAGAGAATTTCCCTTCCGAGTTGTTCTGCAACATCTCTACGCATGATGGTCACGTTAGTTCCTGTGTCAACGATCATTCGGCAGGGAATTCCGTTGATGAAGGCTTCAACAAATACACCATTTTCACCGCCACCTCTGGAAGATATCTGTAAAGCTCTAAAATGGTTTTCCTGGTTGCTTCTAGAAGAGTCTTTAACCCGTTTATCTAAGCGGACTCTACAGTTCCTTTGAACATAGCCATCGTCGCCGCATTACCAACATTTCGCTGTTCTCTGGCCATGTTTGTTGGGCCTTTCAACTCCTTTTCGGATAAACTGGAAAATTGTTTTCATAATTTCGAATAGATTTTGCAGCGAAGGATCCGATGCATCTTGAACCGTAGCACCTCTTACTGAGTGGCGATCCCTCCGTGCAGCTTGCTGAGCGGCTTCAACTTTCATGGAATAAACCAAAGCTGTTTTCAAATCCTTCAATTCAGTCATTCGCAGGGACATTTGTATCTCTGGATCCCTCCCACCGTCGATGAAATACTGCAGGGCCAGCGTTTCCCATACTTCAGCTGGACAGTCGGAGAAGGCAAGATTGGAAAGCCTCTCTACGTCTGCTGCAAGCTCTTGAAGGCTTTCATTCGATCGTTGTTGCCGGGTCTTTAATTGAAGACGGCTATAGTCCTTCAGTCATTTTTCTCCGAAACGCAACTCCAGACCGTTTGAAAGAGCTTCAAATTCCAGATGTTGATCTGGATCAGCAGCTCAACCCGCAGTGATGCAGTCAGTTGACGAGCCTTCGTGACTGGATCCTAACCATTGGCTTCTGCGACGATGGAGAATTGAGTCTTCTAGACTTGCCACGATGTTTTTCCGTCGTAAGAGGACACTTTAATGCTGTATTTAGGGATAACAGGCACAGGTTGAGTTATTTCAGGCTCTCGAACATTCGAGGATTGGTTTTCAGATTTTCTTGCTCTATCTTCTTCTCCATCTTTTCTTGCCCTTGCTCTATCTTCTTCTCCATTTCTTTAATGAAAGCAAAAATCTGTTCGAATTTTGTTTTCTCTGCTTCCTCCATCGCTCTAGTTTTCACCATTCAACCCCACTCCTGACACCAGTTGTTACGTTTTCAGCGTAGCGGGTTTGGATTGAATGGACTTTACTTGAGGACACCACAAAAAAATTTTTTACAGCTATTTATTGGTATATACAGGATGACTTGAAAAAGTAAAACTTCAGAAAACACAATCCAGCAGTAATTAGTCACTTACAGCGTAAATGTAAGTCTTACGCACAATAAACACAGGTTAGGCTAATTAGGTTAGGTTTAACATGTTTTCGGCCGATTATTTCAAACGATTATGTTTATTTTCTTAATGTTTGATGCATTTAAAATTAAACATTGTTAATTAATCGATTTTTCGGATTCATTTTGAAGTACATCCGAATTAAAATAATACAAAATAAAGAAAATTAAAATTTTCCAATCTGTATTGCGTTGCCTCAATTCCTTTGAATCCCCGATTGGCGTTGAAAATTCAACACCAGTTGATTTTGTTCTGAATCTTTTCTATTTTCAACAGATACGATCTTGGATTTTGTTTTGGCCAGGTATAATCTTTTTATCAATTATTTGTATCTATTGTAATTATTTAATAAAAATTAACTAAAACAAAATATTTCTTTGTTGGCTGAAGTAGAGATTGACTTAAAATTTTTGTTAATATCATTTGTTCTGATTAAATTTTAGATCTTAAGTTAGAAAACAGAAAATAAGGGAAATTGATTGCATAAGAGACGAGTCACTCAGAACAGAACCAGTGCATGAAGTTTAATACTTTTCGGTCAAAGCTGTCAGAAACTTTAAATAGTAAACAAAAAAGTTAAATCTCAACAAACAAGGGGGTCGCCAAACTTCGTCGTTTTTTAATTATATGATTTTTCAAAAACTAATTTATTCTAAAATGTCTTCACAGATTTAAAACAATATTGTAACATTTTAGAAAACACTGAGAGTTTCAATTTGAAGACAAATTTTTTTTAAAAAAGATTCAACATCTACAATATTTTTATTCAGTAGAAATTATCATATTAAAGAAAAAAACTAATTTTTTCCATATAAGATATTTAATTTATAATTTTTAATGAATAAAGTATCAACTTTTTAATTAAATGTTTTGAAAGCTTCACTCAAATTACACTTTTTGAGAAGATATTTTATTTAGTAATTTGGATTTTATTGACGTGCAAGTTATTTGTGAATTTTTCCTTTTATACACAGTCTAATCGTAGCCCAATAACTGAATTCCAAATAGAGATTTATGTAAAATTAAAAATTATCCATTATTGTATTAAGTTCATCAATAGCCATTTCGAGGGAGCGCCGTGCATTGATTGATGGCCATTGAATGGGTCCCAAAATAATCTGCAAGATCGCTCGCCCACTTTGAGTAAAAAAGGAAACGAACCGACTCGGTCCAGGCGGACAGATGCGCTTGCTTGAGAGGCAAAGCTGGCGTTGGGAGAGGATTAGAATATCAAGAACAGTGTGCGGAGTCGACAGAATTGAGAACTGTAATGAAATGACACGAGGAGAGTCCTTCGCCTTCAAGTTTGTTGCCAAGGGCGATCACCTAGTCTTTCCATTCCCATGAGGTGAAATGCGCCAAGAATTACAAATTCGTAATAATATTAGTAACTGTTGATAATTATTATATTTCTTATGAATAAAAAATCGTTACATTTGCTGATTTTTTATGAAATATAAATCAGCTTTCTTCTGACCTTCAATAGAAATATCATTCTTTTAATTTTTTAATACGTGAAGATTTTGCAGAAACGCCATGACCGTATGAATAGTCCTTTACTAGCATTTATTTTTATTTCATTTTTCTTTTCAATTCTTTAATTCCATATTGATTAGATTTTTCATTTAATTCTATATGTACAATATATTGATTTAGATCCTTTTTTTTATTTGATCATTTATCTTAAAATATTTTATTTTTCAATCCTTTGTCTTTAAATTCTTTATCTTTCAGTCCTTTATACGTTTTTTTAAGAATGCAATCTTTTTAAAATCGCAAGTAATAAATATTCCTTTCACAAAAAGTGTATTATTTTCAGAAGTTTCTTCCTTTGTTCCCGCGTGCGATTCCATTTCAAATGATACACCTCATTCAAACCTCTTTTTAGGTTTAAAAAGGGCTTTGGTTCGTTTTCCACTTAACAGGTAAAAAAAGACACTAAATGAGGAGTGAATGGCATCTAAATCATTCAAAACTGTTGATATTCCGTATGCGTTTTCTTTTAAAAATTATTTATTTAATGTGTGCCGCCTGAAGGTCACGATAGGAACCCACGACGCTAGGGCCAGTAGCAGAGTAGCATGACCATAATACAAAAGTCGACTTCGATATTGTAGATGTTATCTGACTTAGGAAGCTAGCATCACAAATGTATGCTTTATTATTTTTACATGCTTTATCCACTCTATTATTACATGGATCTCCTCTTAGGGGAGTTTTTTTTCTTTCTAATTCTATAGGTTCACAATATTGACAATGTGGAATTCGAAAGGATTTGATTTATCTTGCAACCATCCAACAATATCGTCACTTTTAATAATTCCGATGATATCTGAGTCATTGACTTTTTCAAAATACGAATATTCTTTTCATATACCATTGCTATTTAATTAAAAAAATATTTGTACGCAATACATTGAATTTGTTTGATATTCTTTTCAACAAGTAAAAACGTTTATTGTTGAATAAATTCGACTCCTATTTTTGTATATTGCTTACTGTAACAAAGCTTGAGATCTGAATTCATTGAAAATTGCTTATCAAATTTCTAAATTTGTTTATATTCCTCATTCTAAAATATTTAAAGATTATTCAAGAACCACAACAATTCCAGCTATCGAGCTTATTGCTAATGGTAACTTGATACACTTAAAATAAACTCACCGATATTATTATCTTTTGAAAATAGTCGAAACCTTTTAGATGCTCAAAAACTGTATTTTTTAATACGTCTCCGGTGGAGAATCGGACAACTCCATCATCCTTTAAGTAGAACTGAAATGTTTTCGATTCATTAAATCTAATGTTTAAAAAGTTATATGGTTTTCAAACGCGTTTATCCATTTCAATTCTTCTACATTTAATTTAACAGCTATTTTTTTTGTTTGATTCCATTGGGTGAAATTTTTTGTTAAAAATTATGATTCTTTCGAATATTGATTAGGACTGAATAATACATTTGCTACGAATAGATTATCAATTGGCCTTTTTTTCTTCAGAATAGATAAATACAAAATATTTTTTAAATCTTTTTTTATAAAATGATTAGCAAACATAACCGTATTTTTATAAATGAATTTAAATCATTGTAAGAATAAATTCATTTAAATCAGATCAAAATAACTAGTACTTTTCTTGTACTTAAAACAGATAGAAACAATTCGTATAATTTTAATAACCTTTTCTTATTTAAATCATAATTTGCATTTTGTTTGGAAGTACAACCGCCCATGCGACAGTTGTTGCATTTTCCCGAATATTTTTGGTTGGCAAAATTTGATAGCTTTAGGTCCCCACAGAAATCCCACAAGACATATGCATTATCTTTATTATTAGTAGAGACAAATGAGCTGATAGGGTGTTCATTACATCACAATTCACAGGAGTTCATTCATTTAATTCATCTAGTTGTTGCTTTCTCATTAATGGTTTTGCAAGTACTTCTAATTTACCATGCTTGCTTTGTAAGGATAATTTATTGACTAGAATCTGATGAATGTATTGATTAGGACAATAATATAGATGCAAATTTTGTTGATGCTCTTTTGAAATACGCATGCTAAGAGAAATTGCTCTATTATAGTCAAATTATGGGAGCTGCAGTAAATAAATGATACAATTGTGAATTAGGTTTATTTAACAGTATTTTGCCATCAAATTTCTTACTTCTGCAATTACTTCACTAATGATTCCAGTTGGGGACAAAAATAAATATGTTTGACAATACAGCCTTTTAACTAAATTAAAAGAATTTTCTAAACATGCACTAAATTCGTCATACAAATCGGTGCCTTAGTTTTTCAGATTTTACACTCAACATAATAACTATGCAAACGGGGAAGAATTCTCAAAATGTTTCACTTATACGGAAGAAAAAAAACATTTTTTTAAATTGAACATTTCAATGATTTTTGTACATCTTCGACTCTTTAAAATGGAGTATCAAAAGTCTCAAAACTAATTATTTTCAACACCATTATTTAAATATATAATCAAGGTTTCAAGATTGCCAAAAAAGAGAAATGATACCAATAAATGATTATTGTTGAAATTCGTGCTGAATAAACTGTCTGCCGCTAATTTTTGTATTAAAAAAGTTAATTTCTTTTATTTTGTCTTTAAAAAATTAAAATTACAATTGACAGTATTTCAAAATTTACAAAATTACTGAATAAATTGTTTAATGGAAATAATTTATTAATGGTATAATTTGATTTTGCTTTTAATTTATCTGCAAATGCTACAGTGCATGGACTTCAATTTCATTAAATTTGTTAAATAAAAATTATAATGTGTAACAATAACTTTCATGGCATAATAACAAATACTAATTCTTTTAACAGAAATGCAATTGAATATAACTTTTATTTAATTTCATAAAATAAAACACTAAAATGAGAAATTTTCACGAAGAAAAGAATTTTATTGAAATTATTAACATTTCACTAATTAAAAATGTTCCCACACTAATTGAAGGGGAGGGGAGGGGAAGTCATTGACGTTTTAAAATATTCAAGGGTAAAAAAAATTATACTATTAAACAAAAATTTTAAAGAATATATTTAATACTAGCTGCCCCGACAGACTTCGTACTGTCTCAAGTTATTGGGCTTTTGTAGCCTAATAACGTACGTACGTGTTTCACAGCACTTAGAAAATAAAAAGAATTGTTTAATACATGAATTCTTTCAAGAATAAAATAAACACATTAAGAGCTCTTATCAGCTCTGATTACAATCTTATGATTATCAGAGGGCATGAGATCAAGCGCAGTTTTAAACAATTTAATCAAGTGATTGTGTTGATGAAAAAAAGTTTGTAATTGTTCAATAATATATCTCCTCACTGAACTGTGAATTGCACAACGCTGATCAATTTCTTCTGTCGTATTGCCCATGAAATAAATTTGTAGGAATTTGTTATCACCATCTAACACCGGCAACAACGAACCTGCTTTGTGATATATTTGGTCTTGTATCTGAAAATTAAACAGAAAAGTTATAATTTGTACACAAAAACTACAAAAAGAAATAAAAAGATAATAATGAAATCTGCTATGCATGTATCATGTCAGAACATAATTTTTTAGACGGCCAAGCACCTCATGCAAGTTACATTTTGCATTTATTGTTTACAAAAAATATCCCATTTATTCCAATTTATTTCATTTCATGTAATCACGTGCTGAAAATGGTATTTTTCTAGGTTTTATTATCTGTAGTCATTATAAAAAAATAAGAGCTTTCATAAATGCAATTATTATTAAAAGTTGATTTTTTTTAAAAAAAAAAATTATTTTTCGCCTACGGATTTATATTGACGTCAAAACCCTCCTCCCAAAAATAAATCATGTTCTGACATGATAAAAATTAAAATAAGTCTTGTTACCTTAAAAGTTGGCATGAAATTGCCACGAAATATATTTGTTGCCCCAAAGGAAGTCATTTGGAAACAGTTATTATATTTTTGTATGTTTGTAAGGAAGTGTATGGAATTCGTACCAATTCCTGAAACCAATGAGTACAATGGCTCTGGTGGCCGAACCAATGGCACTAATTTCACTTTGCCATTTGCGCAACACAATCCATTTGCTTCATTCTTGTATTTCAATGCCTTACAATGTGAGCAAACTAAGTTCATAGATCCAATAGCAACGCATTGGTAGGAACTGTAGTCAATTGAAACATCGTAGCTGAATGCCGCACGTGAAATATTGAAAGTAGCTTGAACACGACGCATTGCACGTGATTCTAATCCTTTCAATTTCATTTCGTTCTTCATTGTGCAGTGCAAGTAGATTGAAAATTAGCTTGGTTTGTAGCATTTCTAGTTCTACGGCCCAAATTGCTACGCCCGTGTCTTATAGGTGGCATGGGTCTAAATGTAAACACACTAAACAAATAAAGTTACACTAACAACAGTTACACAACGCTAACAACAGTTGGTTTTCAAGACATGCGAAAATTTAAAAATAGCTTGGAAAATGCCGCGCTCAGAGGAAATAATAGTGACACACACATCCTTCGTTTCTTTTTTGCCCTTCCTTTTTTTCTGCAAGTCCTTTTTTTTCTTTCTATATATTTTTTTCTTTATAACTTTTCTTCCTACAAACCATTTTTTCCTTTTATTTTTTTTCTTCGCTGTCTAGACTTTATTTTGAGCAGGAATAGATAAAATATCCATACAGACTAAACACCAAAAAAAATTAATAAAAAAGAATCGTTTAATATATAAATCCTTTTAAGAATAACATTAAAACATTAAGGGCTCTTAATGTCGCATTTATAAAAAAAAAGAATTTTTATCTTTAAGAACAACAAAAAAACTTTATATCAGAACACAATCAAAAGCAATATTAAAAAATGAAACATTATCGAATAAAAATGAAGAAAATGATATTCACGTCCGTTGAGAATGTTTTTAATCAGTATAATCAGCTGCATAAAAGCAAGTATTTTCTTTCTTTTTTAAACTTCCCGTTATCTATGAATTAAAACCAACTGACTTCGCGTATTTCTTTCTAAACAAATCATAATTTATTACTTCTTGCTATCTAACTCAGTTGGTGTGGGGGGGGGAGGAAATGAAGATTTTTGGCGGGAAAGTAAGAAAAGTGTCGTTTTAACTATTTTCCAAGCAGTTTTTTTTAATTTTTTCTCTCCATAAGAACCATCCTCGTGTCTTAACGAAAATATTTTTAAAAAAATTAGCCGAATCGGTCGAGCCGTTCTCCAGTTTTGCGCTTATCAACGCATTTCGAGCTGCATTTTTATTATAATAGATGTTTCAATATTAATGTCCAAAAGAGTCGTTATTTTTTGGCTTGCTTCTAGATACTTAATTGAAGAGAAATAAAGACACCTGTTAAGTTTCATTTTGCAGTTAATATACCAAAATTTACAGTTTAAAGTGCATTTTGAAATCAAAATATATACATGTTTGATATAACCATCACATGACTACTACAAGGAGCTCCTTTCGTAAACACATTCACACTTTAAAAAAAATAATATAAATCCTACATTAGTTAATCCTATTAGCAAAATAAGAAAATGTTTTAGAATTATAAGCTTTTATGCTCAAACAAATGGAATGAAATGCAACTAAAATATTTTAAATTTATATTTTAAGTTCTCTTAAAGCTTCAAATTTTAAAATCTTTTGATTCTGTAATGAACAGAAAATCTCTCTTTTTCCCTGACTTTTCAACTAATTTGCTTTCAGATTCCTGCAAATCAGAAATCATTACTTCAATTCCCATCTAAATCATTTAGGTTATCTGCAGTGTTTCTCTTTTACTATCATTTTGAGGTTTCACTCCATTCTTTTAACATACTTCTTTACATATAAACTTTGTTTTTTAAATTTTATCTTCAGTACATATAAAATCAAATATGTTTCTTTTTTAATGTTGCAATCTTAATAGTTCCATTAAAAAAATCTTTTAATAATTATCTGAATGTGGGATAGTTAATAACATACCACAATTTCTGAAAAGTCTTTAGATCATCTAAATGTTTTGATAAAAATTTTCAAATTAATTCTATCCTACTTGCAATCCACTAAATTCTATTGAATTGCAAGCTATATTATTCGAAAGCTGTAAATTTTATAAATATAAAGTTGTATCTTTTTTTTTTTTTTGCAGCTATTTATTTACAATTTATTAGAACAGATAGACTTTCAACTTTTTTTTTCACAAGAATAGATTTATTTGACTATTTTTAGATCTAAACAATCCATATTTTATTTTTTATTCTGTGCTCAAAATTGGCGTTCTTTTCATTATTCAGGTATTTTCATAAAAATCAGAGAATAGTTTTGATTAATGACAAAACCTTAATCTCACAGAAAGAGTAGAACCATGAATAATAAATTTAGGTTATTTATATTGCAGTATAGTACATAATTTTTATACAATTTAAATTATTATATAATTCAATACATAACACCAAGACATTCCACATTAGCCACTTGGTTCCGTGAAAGATACTACTACTTGCTCTAGCTACTTGGTACTGAGCAAATTGATGGAGGTTTCCAATCTGAAAATCTTAGGAAACCTCGATTCACACAGATAGCTTTTTAAAAAATTCTCTTTTATTTTCAGACAAAAAATGCTAATAGAAATGTATATTAGCTGCACTGCTAATAACTTGTATATTATTAAGATCAGGTTAGGAATAAGAATATTTTCAAACCAAGCAACAGAGTCTATATCAGTTATTGAATGAAAATAATTCATTATTTAGTCATTCAACCTAATCTCAGAATTTATATAATAAAAAAGGACATAATAACAAAGAAATACTATAAACAATAACAAAAAAGAATTCATTAATGATAATACAAATTTTTCTCGCTTTCATTTCATTTATATTACGACAATTTCCAATAAGCCATTAAAAAAAAGGTGCAATATAGGTGTCTCATAAATATATATATATGCATGTTGGCTAGCCCATTTGGCCTAGTTATGAAATCTGCTATAATAGAAGGCTTTAAATATGTAATGTAGGTACATTTTTTAGAAATTTAAATTAATTTAAAAATTAAGCAAAATCTCGGCATTCTTTCAAGATAACTTCCAAAATTATAACAGTACAAAAATGTTTTTACACAATCTTAAAATTCAGAAGGTTATCCTTTTAATAATACCAGTTTTCCAACATATAAATAAAGTTTATAGTTTTAAGCAACTTTTTAAAAACATTTTAAGCATATTTTTATAATAATTTACTTCACATAATACAAAAAGAAAATTTAACATGCAGAAGCACTTTATGGTTGCATGAGAAAAGCCACATTTATGACTAAAGACAATATATTCTAAAAGTTGACAAAACCTGAAATCAAAAAATCTCTAAATCCAGAGTGCATAGAGAGAAACTGCTGCAAAAATTTAATACTTTTAAGCACCTCAGAAAAAAAAACTAAGCACTTCTGTGCATAAGTAAAATATGAATTTTCTAAGCATTTTTTGCCTTATAATTAAAAAGGGTTATTATTGAATTTTTAAAAAAATTAATTTCAAATGCTTATTTTTTAAATTTTAATATTTATTTCTGCATTTGCACAACATCTTCTATTGTGTAATTACACCTTTTAGGATTTAAAAAACAACATGGAAATGACCATAAAAATGAAAGAAAAATATTGTCAATACTTATATGATTAACAATAAATATGTGATTTTTTTCAATATTTCTTAAAATTGATATTACTACTTCATTTAGATAGACATAACACTTCTCAAATTGATGACAATGATGTCAAAGCATAGCATGATCAAAGCTTTTATACCTCATTTTTATATAAGCAATATTAAATATTTGACAAGGCAGGGATGGTAAAAGCAAATTTCTTCCTGGTTAATTCATGGCATTTAGTAATTTTATTTTAAATTTTATAAAGCTAACAACAAAAGCATTCTTGTAGCTATCATCATATAATGGGAAAAACTGTCATGAAATTGATAATAGAATTGTACCAATTTCTATATGAGTTTTTTTAGAGCATTTTTAATAGAAACTACTATAAACTTCAACAAATGATCATACTAAAAAGATATTTCCTTATACTGGGATATGCTTGTTTGTAGGGTGCTGGATTCACATCCCTGGGGTTGGAGTTTGAACCTTGCTGGCCGAAGACTCTCCGTGTATGTGTAAGGGCTGGTGCAAGAATAAATCACAATTGTGATCACAAAGTCCACCATGATGAGAGTAATACCACTGGGATTACTGGTTCAGAGGTGATTGTGCTCTGATAGAGGTTTAAATTACCATACATGGATGAATGAATGAAATGCTTAAATGAAGTCCATCCCAAAAGGGTGAGTAGCTAAGTCGTACTCTTGGCCCTAATTAAAACTACTGAAAAAACAAGAGACATTCATTCAGCTTAAATCACTGACAGATAACTGTTATCAGGCTTATAAAGTACAATAAGTTACAACACAACAAAAAAATTGCATTTTACTTATAAAATGAAGCAAAGGCATTTTTTGAATGTCAGATCAACCTGCAACCAGGCATGACTTAAATAAATTTGAGCAGATCTAAAACAATAAAAATTAAAGTTCAAATGCTTTTCAATTCATAATAAGTATGACATAATATGCTCATACTCCACCTTCCAGTGTTTGAAAACTGGCAATGCATATTTTTGAAGAAAAAGGTAAAGAAAAATTATTAAAAAAAATTTTAAAAAAAACCACTAATCTTAATATATAATTGAGCTAAGATTTTTCCTTCAAATTCTTCCATTCTGTTTTCTTTTTTAACGCATCTGTTAAACAAGCTTTTAGGACCATGATTTCAAATTACCATATTCAACTCGTAAAAAAACAAAACAAAAAGCTTTCTTTGCTCTTCACAAGAAAATGACTCTTTTTAAGGACCTTTTCTGAAAATTAAGCCCTTTTAAGGTGCTTAGAAGTCATTTTTATATTTAAGCCCATTTCATGACTGAATGCACCCTGAACTATTGTGGCAAACTAAATGTAAAAAGGTACCATTTGTATAGCATGTGTTTGCAAGAAATGAAATATACATAATATTTTATAAAAAGATAAATGCAAGAAAAATTAATTATGAACTTTAAAAATATATAAATTCAATATTTGTATTATATTTATGACACACATTGTGTATGTATATACATATATATATGCAGGATGTCTACTCTAACCAAGTCTCAATCATTTTATAGAGTATGAATTAAAAAATGTTTTGTTGGATATTTATAGACCTTATGAGTCATCTTTAGCAAAATATTCTTCAGACACTATCAATTTAAAATAAAATGAAAGGTCAACTTTATAATGACTGAAATTAAGCAAATTTTAGAGTATACCCATCCAATTAAAATGAGCAAATGTTAACCATTCCATTATAAATCTCAAAGAAAATATATCAATGAAAACCTGGAGATTTACAATGCTTTTACATTATCATTTAATATCTTATCTTTATTCTCAAAATCTAAGAAAGTTTTACTTTTTTTTTTGTTGAGGAAAGAGAGTTATGGTAGTGGTTGTTTAAGTTCTGAGTACTGTTTGGTTTATATTGACATATTTATCAACACCTTGAATTGTCAGTGAGATTTTCAATACATAAAATGATTTTTCATGATATCCTTCAAACATCAGATATGAAATAGAGATATACATATTAATAAGAATTAGACATTATATGCATATTGATAAGAATTAGAAATTATATGTATATTGATAAGAATTAGTAATTAAGAATTGATATAGAAAGACAATGGTTAAATTAATATAAGGAATTTATTTAAAATAGATAGCTATTGGATGCCTTATTTTGAAAATATTTATCATTGGCAAAATATCATTTGATAGGGTTATAAAAGAATTTCTTATCCAAACTTTTTTGTTAAATAAGAATGCTACAGTACAATCTTCACAGCATTTAAGTTATCAGTATTCTACAAAGTATTTTATTGTTTCCTAGCACATCATCTGAATAATGAATTAATTTGGATTAGAGAGGAAAAAAGAAGTATATATATCCAGAATTCTGTGGCATTTTTATTTTTGAGAACCAAAATAAAAGCAGAATTATAAATTTTTTTTATAATATCAGAATTTTTTATAAGAATCCACAATTTAAAAAGCAAACTTACAGTATGTTTGCATTTATTAAGGATTATAAGGATATAAACTTATAATACATATATAATCCCTCATATACCAATTTCAGTATATATCAATTCTTAAATACTATATATATGATGATAAAAATAATAATTTGTCACATTACACAATAAATATATTTGAAACAATGTTGGCTACATTCAATACAATTTTATAGAAATAAATTAAATATTTATATACACAACACAAATAATTATTCCAAAAAAATGCCCATTAACTCAATAATAAAAACAAAGCACCAAGAAATTTAGCTTGATCATTTCTATGAATATAAACAACTGAATCAAAGAAAAGATCCTGTGAAATATTAATTCTACATTGTTCTGCTGCCTGTTCAAAAGCCTTTGCAAAAAAGTTTTTTGGCGATAATGTTGAAAGAGGTGGCACACCGATGACCAGATACCGATCTGGATCATTATCGTCTTGTGAAAACAATATCAAAGGTAATGATCCAATACGCCGGTTGTGGCTGTTATTAACGTGTGCTTCTAGTGTGAAATGGGCGAGCATCGATAGACAACTAGGATGGCTGAAATATTTGCTATCATAAGTGGTGTTTGGTACAATGGCATACATAAATGGTCCAGGTTTTATGATTTGCTTCATATCAATAAATACTTGCACTTGGCGAAATATTGCAATTAACCTCAATTTTGCCAATTCAATTCCTTTTTTTATAACATTGATTTCTCCTTTGCTCATTGCATTGAGTGCATCATGAAATTTGTCAGTTACACTTTTTTCTTTATCAACTGATTCCAATAAGGCATTGATAGTTAAAACAACATCTGTCGCATTGAATTTGCCCTTAAAGCCATACTGAACAATGAAAGCACCATAAACTATTTTATCTAATTTGTATTTTTCTGACATATCTTCCATCCATGCACTGACATGGTTACGGTAATCCATATCCATGCTGAAAAATTTCTGTTTACACTGAAATAAAGGCAGTCCAATTTCAGCAAGAAATTCAAGCATTCTTTTTTGTCCTTTGAAGCTCCATAATTTAAACTTGCATGCTGTGTATTTTGAATGCATGATACTGTCATATAATGACCAATGTCTGTACAAAGCTAAATTAAGTTCCTTATCAAATGTTATCTTCATACTGCTAGTCGTGTTCAATGCCCCACTCTCTAAACGATTGTGACGAGATACATGACTTTGTAATGCTGTTGCACACATAATGTATTTGTCTTGTTCCATTTTATTCATAACTAACTGTTCAGTAAGGCCAACAATTGCCCACCATAGAAGATCATTGTTATCCATTGACATTTTCCAAGCTAGATTAAACATCAATATCGAAGAAGGCTCACCATAATAGCTAATTTGGGAATAATCGAACATAATTTTATTTCGATTTTCTTCCCACATCCGTCTTTCACGTCTCTTCATAATCAGTTCAGCACTGGACACTCCTGATGCATCGTCTTCCTCTTCACTATCTGAATCCCTAAATATGTCATTATAAGCGGGGATGCCTTCACAATCTTCTAAATTCATAAGTAATCGAATCTGCAACTCGCTGTATATGTTGTAAACATTCACAGGTCGGTGGCTGTCAGCAACAAAAAATACCATGTCATCAGGCGGTTCCAGTACTTCCACAATATCTATTTTAGCTCCACAGTTCAGCATCACAACACATTTTGCTTGACCTTTATGTTGCTCAAAAGCCTCTATTAAAGATGCTTTTCCATACACGGGTATTAAAGTATATAAAACATTGTCACACTGGAACAAATACTGCAATATTTTAGTCGCACAAACAGCATCAACGTCACACCCGACCAATAACAATATTCTGCTTCCTGCAACAACATCATAGAAATCGGTACGGATGTCCGTTACGAACATTAAGCTAAACTATCAAAAACAATTACGTTTGTTTTACAGGTGAAAATCAGATCCTTCAGGGAGAGAGAGAGAGAAAGGAGGCTTTATTTCCGGCTTATGCTCCTGAATAAATTCTTAGCTTGTGCCGGGTTAAAGAGGTCTAAAAACCCCGAATATCACACGAAGATGCTTCAGGAATCCGTGAAAAACGTCTATGCTGTAAACATTAAAATCAGCGCCAAACTTTAAAAACTTAACAACGACTCAGCAGTGGAAGTTAGAGTACTTATTTATGAAATCTAATTCCAAATCAATATAAAAATTCTGGGTTAATTCCATGAAGAATAATTTTTGATAAAATAATTTTCAGAGTTCTTACTCAGAAAATTATTATTTTTTAAAACCAGAGAATTATTTTCAAATGAAATTATTTTATTGCCTTCATACGTATATTCAATGTGATGAGGTTCACTCAAAACTGAAACCTAAAGAAGGATCTTGGTTACTTTTTAATTTAATTTTTGTGATTACACTTGTTAAAAAATGGTATGTGTAAAGGCCATATCACACGGCAAACCATCGTCTACATTCATTTTCGTGAGAACGAGGAAGCTGGGAAACTAACGTCTCAATCCAAACGTAATCACTATGGGATGGACGAATCCATCACGAGCTGTACTTTTTACAGGTAGGGACGTTTGAGTGAGAGGGGCACCAGGGATAAGCGAACGAGGAAGCTGGGGGGAAAGCCTCGGGCAAAAGTGTACCTCAGGATATACAGAAATCACTTCTGTTAATTGACCAATCCCAGCTCGCGAAACTATCGCGCTACGTATATCCATGTATATGAGCAACGTAATCGTACTTGTGATTGGCTAACGTCAATGATAATGTATGTTTATATTTTGGAGATGGAGAAGCTCCCAAAACATTTGCCATTCGTTTTGAATGCTTGTCAGATTCACTCCGATTTAACTTTAAAACCACTGCTATCTCTCGATGAAAATGATGGCTCGAATTTACACAGAAATATGAAATAATTTATTAGCAAGTGTTGATATATGTAGGATAGTAAACATAAAACTATAGTTCTTTTTATCACTTACATAATGTTATTCCATTTACATTAACTTACAAATTTTCTGTAACATGTGAAACGATTATGATATGGTATGTATCACCAAATATAAGTATTTTGTTTAGATAAATGGTTTTTTAAAATTTATTTCAAGTATTTGATTTCTAGTGATTATTTTTATCTTTCAGAATATGCAAAGAATGCTTACTATCAATATTATATTTTTACAAGTATTGAGTCATCATTTTTAACAATGCTCATCAACTTAACATTTAACTATTTGAACTTTATTACTTGCAGATATCCGTATTTCTACAATTTTGATTTCATTTCTTTACTTTTTTTTTCTTCTTGTTTCAATAACACTTAGTTCCCTTGAGTCCAACTAATTGTTGACATTCTTATTAAGTACGAATTTTAGGGAATGGCTATGTGACAAGTCTTAGTAAGCATTGTCTTTTCTTTGTTTATTTATTTATTTTGAATGTTAATGGAATATGCGGGGGGGGGAGAAAATATTAATTTAATAAGCACATTCAAAGAGAAAATAAAAATGGGGATTTTAAAAATGTAAATCCAATATTATTTTTCTTTTTAAAATTAGCTATTTAGGCTCTGACACTGGTTTCTATTATACAGCAATTGCAGCAGAATTTTTCGAGTAAATTTCTTTCTTAAACTATAATACCAAGACAATTTGTGCAATTCTTATGATATAAATTATCATGATCAAGTAACTCATATATGTGTGAATTGTTTGTGTGTGAATTCACATTGAATTGTTTTTGTATCATCTGCTTTTACTTTATTTAATGCTAACACTTTTAAAATATATTATAATTTCAATAAAAGGCATCTCTAATGTCATTCAATATTTTGCAATACATATGCATAATGTAATTTTAATAGTCATGTTATATTTCTTCGAAAAAAATTTCAGCATATTTTTTTCTGAATAGGTTCTTTCAATTATATATATCTAATACAAAAAATAATAATGAATTTTACATGGAGATAAATATGCCAATCTATTGAACTTTTTTTTATGTGAAGGTCTGTATTTTTAAATCCTTTTATGGAAAGTCTTATACAAATGTTTGAGGACTCATAAAATACACTTAGAATTTTAATCATTAAAGATGTATAGATTATCATTGGTTGATATTAAAATGCATACATGCTATACTTATTAAATGAATGAATAATTATGTGCATTTATTGTAAGCTATACAGAAGTTTCATACAAGCATAATAAATAGCACTTAGTTCCTAAGAATTTGTTTTAAATACAAGCAACAGCTTTATTTTTTCAACGGGTTTATTTTTTTATGATTATTTCGGTGTCAAATAAATGTTTTAAAATTTTAGTTCTTTTAGGAACCCCAATTTTTTATAAACCTTGTCCTAGTTCTAATCTTCAGTTTCTAAACATTTACATTACATTGCAACTTCATCTATACACATACTAAAGTGGAGCAAAAAAGTGTAATATTTAGTTTTCATTCCTTTTAACAATTTGCTATTTTGTTAAAATTTGTTATTTAAATTAAAATAGCTTTATAGCAGATACTGAAATTCTTCCTCTCAAAACTTAAAAAAGTTAAATGTTTTTTTATTTCATTTTCTGGAAATATTTAATTTAAATAATATTAATAAATAAATATGCTGTATAATCCTGGTTCATCGTAAGCTGATTTTATGAAATACCTTTGATATAAAATCCAAAAATAAATGAAAGGAATTTAATTTACTCCCATGAAATTGCAAACTTGCTGATTTTTTCATGAGTAATTTATATGCTATTATTCATATACTCAAGTTTTGTTCAAAACACTGTCCCTCCCCCCCAAAAAAGAAACTTGTATTGTCTATATGCCTCTATAGAATGTAGTCTTGACCTGCTATCAAATAGTAGGCTCTGATCCATGTAACTTTTTTGCATCTACTGCTTATTGTGCTAACAAAGAATATATAGTATTAATAAAATAAGAATATTACATAAATGATAAAAACATGTTACAAAAGCCTAATGAACCAAAACGTGGTACATAGCTCAAAAATTTGGATTGTATTTAGAACATCATAGTGTTTATAGACTGGTGTATTATTTATAATTTCAACATGCATGATAAAAAACATCATTCAAAATGGTCTACAGGGAAGATCATTATATCTACAACTACAAAATTTCTCATTTATTTCTTCTTGTGCTGTTAATGCTCATTAACTCTTTCAAGATAAATGAAAAATATGCTTCTTCCCAAATATCTCAATTTTTGTGTGAAGTTATATAGGTTTGCTTAAGTTTTGACACAAAATTTCTATAAGACAAAAACTTAGGTGCTTCATTTCCTTATTTGGTCTGTCTTGGTCTTGGAATGTCTTTATTTGTTACTTAATTATCAATTAACCAAATTAAATTAATGTAATTAGCTAAATGAGTAACTTTTCTTAAGCCAAACTCAATCCTAAGATTTTTTTTAGCAAACCATGATTGGAAAAAAAATGACCTTTTCTTTTAAAGGAAGAATTTTTCAAAATTTGAATTAGATTTTTCAATTAAAGATTAATAAAAACCTTAAGTTTTTTCTTCAATAATTTTGAAGCATATCAGACAAAAAACCATTTTTACATTATTTTATTATTTTGCATGTTTTCATTTGTAATTTATATTAAAATTTAAAAAACTTTTTTAAATATATTTTATAATTTATCTAGTTACTGGATTTATATTCACAAGCATTCCAAACATTTTAAGTATATATGTTAGTAATTTTTTCCAATCAAGTCGGAGTAATGAAACATAAAATATTCCTGTCAAATTATCATGAAAAGTTCAAAAAGGTGGAGGTTTTTAACTCTTTACACTGTGTTAGTGCCTCTGACTCATTATTCAAGATTGTGCAACATTTTGACGTCTAATTTATTTATTTTTCAAATTTAATTGTTAAAAACACTTACATAATGGTTAAGAGATGTAGATTAATTTTTCAAAGAAATTCTACTTAAAAGAATTATGTATATTTATTTTTCATAGCTATAAACAAATCTTTGTATTTGGTGAATAATTTTGCATCTAATTTTTTCCGGAGTTTAAAGGGTTAAATAAGTGATCCCAAACAAGCTACTAAGTTTGCATCCGAATAAGCGTCAGTTTATTTAAATGCTAAAAATAAATATTGAAATTCTAATTTTTCACATTTAAATAAAAAAGGTCTGACACTAAAAAGAAATGTTTAATCAGAAAATTTGCAGCTATTAAAAATATCTACAAAATAAATTGTTAAACATTGTGATTGTTTAATTAAGTCAGAATAAATAGTTTAAAGTTCCAATATGGAAAAATAATTTTTAATAAATGTAAAAATGTTCATATTCCACTTAAGTACATGTTATATAGATGAAAATAATTGGGAAAAGAAAACTATACATGGGAAACATTTATAAAATTAATTGATATCCAAAGATTAAGCTATTTATTAATATGTAAAGCTGAATCATTAAGTAATAAGTATAAATAGAAAAATTAAATAGAGAATCATTAAAAATCTATAATTTGTATAAGGTAAAATATTCTTATGCTTTTGTTTCACTTCAAAGTGTGAGCAAACTCTACATATCTTTATATGAGGAAAGGGGAGGGAAAAAATGAAACTCAGCATTATTCTTAAGAACTTTTTAAGCATACAAAGTGATGAAATATGCAGACAATAAATAGATAATGTAACATTATGCATTTATATATATATATATATATTATCTTTCTACATCTAAACAATTTTTATGGATTTCTATTTCAGAAGAATTTCTACCCAAGAATGTACACTAAACAAATGAAATATAACTTTTTCATATTATCCAAATGATCCATTTTCACTTTAATATAAAACAAAGCTACAGCATGGAAAATGTTCAATTTCTTACCTATCACTTACTGCTTTATTTTTTGAACAATGTATCCTGATGCTAATTTACTATTATTTTTTTTCCTTAAAGGAACCTCCTAAAAGTTAAAAGCTTAAAAAGAAAGCCAGAAATTTCTGGACAATCTTTTCAGCTAAACCATTGGGAATTCGTTCCTTTATTTTAAGGCATGAGAAAACACACAATATTAAAAAATACTTACAATATAAACTGGAGTGAAAAAAATTAAACCTTTTTTTTCTTATAAAAATATTTTCTATTTTAACGAGTTTTTATTCATATACTAATTCAAACAGTTAGTAAGCCCATTAAAATGAGATAAGAACAACGTAATAAAGATATCTTTCTTTAAAGGTCTTCTTTAGTACATTACTTCCATCATAAGCTTGTTTCTTTCCATTTTAAATATGTGATTAACTTAAGTTTTTTAATTTAACCACTTACTTTTTCTTGACACTTTCAAGGCAATCTCTTTCCAAAATTATTCTATTCTCACTGAGATTAGCAATCTGTGAAACTAATAATAAAACAACTTCCTAAAAGTTAAGCTGAAGAGAAAGCTAGAAATCTCTAGACAATCACTTAAAATTAACTATTGGGAATTATTTGTTTATGGTGTTTAAATTTAGAAGGAATAAAGGATAATTCCCATTTTGTAAGATTGACAATTAATTAATTTTTTAATTTTAAAATTAATATAGAAATGTTACTAAAATTTTTTTCAATAAAAGACTTAAAAATTTACATTTTTAGTTATCTGTTCAAACATTAGAGCTCTAAATGAAAGTATGTTAAAGTTCTGAGTCAAAGAAAATTTATTCAATTTTTGATGGGCAAAAAAACTTATATAAACTCCACAATTAAAATCATCGGTTTGTTTTGTATGAGGTGGAAAAACTATCTGCCAGTGTCTGAATTAAGTAATTTATTCAAAATCATAGACCATTTCCTAATCAAAATTACAGTATTACTATCTGGTCTGTCACCAAGTGGATCAAAATATTCAAATGTTTTAAGTTTTATATTAGCAATAATCAAAGTCCAATGACAATTTAAATTGACAGGAATAATTAATAAATCTAGATTTGGTAACTCTTGAATCCAAGAAAATTCAAGAATATCCTTCTGATTAAAAATTAAAACTGATTGCAAGGATTCTATTGCTTTACAATTTCTGAATTTCTCAGTTAATAAGAAAAGAAAAGCATCGACAACAGAATCATAAAGCCATCCTTTTTTAAAGTTTGGTGATACAGACTTCAGATAATTCTCTTCTTTCCGAGTGACAAAAGGATCTAAAGATTTTAATGCATAAAAAGAATGATTAATATTATTAATAGTTACTATTGTTGCAGTAGGATTATCTGAATTAATCTTATTGAATATATTAAGACTAACACATAAAGAATTTTCCCCAGCAGAATAATATTTTAAAGGAGAAACTTTTTTTTTACCATTGGGATCATCATTACTTTTTGTATCATGATTAGAGCATTTAGAAATTTCTACCCCTGGATATGATTGTAAAGGTGCATTCTGCTCTATATTAATATCAGGTTCATCAATATTTTTTTCATTTAATCTTTGCCGTTTTCCACTTTTTTCATGAAATGATTGTTTCCTCTTATGTCTTTGAGAAGTTTTAAAAAATTTAAGCTGATGGGAAATTTTTTGATTGGGAGCAACATACACCTGAGGTGTGACAGGAGCAGGATTATTTGTATGACTGACAACTCCACGCATACCAGATACTAAAGTATTTAAACAGTTTACTACATCAGTTAGCATAGTTTCTTGAATACGAGGAAGTTTAATTAATTCCAAAATCTCAGAGCATAGTTTTTTGCATTCAGCTTCTTTTGTGCTAAAACATGCAGATGAAACATTATCTTTCAATTCCAAATTAAAGATTTGGGGGGTCAATTCCTTGTGTATTTCTTTCATTTTCAACAGCAGAAAAATCATCTGTTACAAAAGTTTTTATTTCAGAATACAATAAATGTACTTTATGAATATGCTTGCAAAGATTACTATTATCTTTACAAGAACACACATACAAATGACTACATAGTACTGAACAGTTAATATTAGTGCATTTGAAACAACAATGGTCTAATAAAAGACAAACATCTGTTATTTTTTTTACTGAGTATACAATTCCCTTTTTTGTCTGTGAATTTACTAACCATTGATCGCCATGTTTAACTACATCATTAATTGGAATATTTTCCCCCATTTCATGCTTTTCCTTAACAGTTTTATTGAAATTTGAATTTAATGGAACGTTATTTACAACATTAGAAGAATACTTTAAAAACCTATCTGTTTCCATCCTTAAAAGAGTTAAAATTAGTTCATCTAAGCTCCTATTGAATTTACGTTCAAAATATACAGTTTTTAACTGGTTATTAAATGATTCACAATAATTATTTGTATTGGGATGACCATGTGGAAACTGTCTATAGCAAGTAGCCCATAATGCTTTTCTTGCAGAATAATTTTTTTATAAAATAATCGATAAAATTTTGGCACTCATTTGAATGTTTACTAATGAAACTTGAGAATCTATTATCAAAATCTTTTAGTGACTTTTCATTTATTATATTCAATAATTCATATGACATCTTTGTGTGGAGACATTTATTATGGACTTTAACAGTCAACTGCCTTTTCCAAGCTCGGTATACATGCCACTGACACAATAGATGTTTGATATCAGGACCAAATACAGAATTAAAAGCATTAAAAGTAAAACCATCATCATCAGTCATGACGTTGTCTTTTAAATGTTGAGTTGTATCTCAACACTTTTCCCGGTTCAGTTGAATCGTGTTTTGCAAAGCAGGATGTGGGTATAGTTATGAGTTGCATTTCATAAACGGATCATTTATCGTATAGAAATGTATAAATTACATAATGAATGAAGAGGTAATGTAGTATAGATATGTAAGTTTCATAATGTAGAAATAAAACAAATCTTTAACTATTTCATACAAGTTGATTTTTTTTGTCATATTATTATGGTGCTTTTGTAGCTCTATGTAAATGCAAATTAAATTTTTGTAAAAGTGATAAACTAACAGGAATGAAATAACTGACTGAATTTAAATAACGAGTTTTAAGAGTAGAAGACATATAACCCAAATATGATTTATTTTTTAAAAACTAATCAGAACTCTAATTTTGCATAAATTTAGAAAAATAATTTTATAAAGTACAAAATGTATACTAATGTTTCTAATTAAACCATAGTGTTAAAAAAGAAATGGCATATAATAGACATGGTAGATATTGTTCATTAGAATATTATAAATTTCATTCATTTATACTTACAAGTTATTCTCCACTTCTTGATAAATAAAACAAATTGAGTTTTATTACTTAACAGATGAATCTCAATTAACAAGCTATGAAAATATGAACCGTCTTAATGCATAAAATAAAACTGCATTTCAATTCATGTTTTATTGATAATTTAAGTACTTCTGTTCAAATTAATTATACATAAATTATAACAGAATTGTACATATACTTAAACTATTTTCATATGATTAATTTTTTTATTAAACATCTGTTAATGATTTAAAGTTGCAAAGAATTGCATTTTATGATGGTATTTTTTTTAACACACAACTATTTAAATTGAATTTTCTTAAGACAAATATGAGATTATATTCAGTAGTATAAAGTTATTAAAATGTAACTCACTACAAATGTTTAGGAAGAAACAAGTTTTCTTAATACTGTTTTTCTTTAAATTATGATTAACTTTTCTAAATCAAAAATCATGTTATGAAGAGTTTCATGTTCACACTTGTAGCTTCCTCAGTATATATCAAAATATAAATGTTCTTGAAAGATTAATATAATGCTCTTTTTGATAAAAAGTTGTTCAGAATATTTATAATATTGCAGCCTATTATTGACATTCTGAATATAGAAAATAAATAACTTTCCCCCCCCCCCTTAGGAAACCACTACATTTTTCAGTTAATTGAAACAGAAGTAATATTAACTGAAAAATGTTAACTACTATTAAACTAATATATTATACAAATATAGAGAGCTGGAATGTACATGTCATAGTTTCAATATATATATAAAGAATAACCATTTTTTAACTAAACATACTTCTTGCAACACAGCCAAATATGTCGTTTAAACTAATTAATTCTAAATAATAAGAGTTGATCTAAAAATAAATTGTCGATAAAGCTTTATTAGATTGCTGATTTGTCAGTTTATTGATAATCTATTGAAAGGCAAAGTAAGTTTCCTTGTTTGATGATAACTGTGAATTAATGAGCAGAATGCAATCATTTCACTTGCATAGACTATGGTAGGCACAGGAAAATAAATACGAAAAAAAAAAACCTATTTAGTGCAATATATTGTATAAAGGAAGGGATGTTATATTGAAAAGGTTCCACATGATCCTTGGAACCCTAATGTTCTATTTCTAGTAGCACCAATGTGTCTCCGTATGAAAACCTTTCCCCCTTTAATGGAGTTTAAGTTCATTCTATTTAGTAGCAGATGCCACCAAATGGGGAAAATTATTTTATGGTAACCCTGTAGTTTAATTACACCAATTTTTTGAAGGGGGTACTTAATTTATCGTGGATGGTCGCCAAGGGTTATCGCCAAATAGTAAACAAAGGGAGCGATGGCTCACCGCCGTCGGTTACCCATTCTTTTCATCCTTGCGAGTGTTACGAATTACGATGCTTGGATCTGCTAGATGTGAAGTGGTTATTTTACAACCGCTTTAGCAAATAGATCTCTGCTAGATGTGAAGTGGTTCTTTTACATCCGCTTTAGAAAGTAGATCCTAATTTATTAATTTATTTGGACTTTGCTGTAATCCGGTTTTGTGCTTCCGCTTTGACATAAAGTTCTAATTAATAATAATATTATTAAAAAAAGAACTTCACTTTAATGTGATTTTGTGATACCACATTGGCATAAAGTGCCATTTTGTAAAGGAATTTGATTATTATTTAAAAAAGAACAGTAATGAAAATGGATAATAAAAGTTTAGTTATATGCTAATTATTAAATTAACTATTCGTATAATTAAACGCTATTTTAAATAAATTATTTCTTATAGTAATCATTTTTTCCAAACTTTATTATTTTTTAAAGATATCAATAATTTTTTAACTATATTTTGAATATCTAGGGTCGTTAGTTAGCTGTGTCATTGTATTATTTAATAATTTCTCTTCCTTTTCAATTCAAGTTTCAATGTAATATTGACAAAAGAACTTAAAATTTAAAAAATTGTTATGTGAATGAAGTTCTGTAAAAATAATAAAAATGAAATACAAAACTATAGGAATGTGTTTATTTCTGTTTCAATCATACTTATGTAATCTTTGCACTTCCTTTGCTCATTATAATATTTTTGTGTGTTCCTTTTCAGAAATTAAGCTAAATTAAGCTGACATACTCAGATAAATGGAAGGTGGGTGCCTAAAAATTTGTATAAAATTAGGATTAACAAGTTTCATTTTTTAAATATTTTAATTATGTATTTTTTTATGAAAATTATATATATATATATATATATATATATATATAATTAATAGCTTTGTTATTTTCTGCTTATGTATAAAGTTTTTGTACCAAAAAAATAAAAGAAGTATTAAATATCGCCTTTTTACACGATCGTCTTCAAATAATAGTTTGATTAAATCTGTTGATAGTTGTTTTTTTTAATCAAGGGATTTGAGCAATTTCTGTTCCATGGTGTCAAAGTTCAATGAATGTCCAAAAACAAACTTCGTATAGCTTACCAAAGTATTGATATTTTCAAACGTTTTCATTTAAATTATTGTTTTCCTGTCACTTAAAAAATAAAACTTCAGAAAAGAAAAGAATTACACTATAATGCGGTTTTTCCATAAAGTTTTAATGGAAATTTAGTATTATTAAAAAACAATATTAACATACATGAATAATGAAAACTTTGGATATATCCTAATTAGTAAATAAATTATTCGTATAATTAAACGTTTTTTAAATAAATTATTCCTTAGTAAACATTTCATTCAAATATGTTATTATTTTTTATATCAATAATCATTAAAAAATAATGCCGGCTTGCTGTCACAGAGGTAGCGCGTCTGCCTCGTGTTCTGGAGGTCCCGGTTCGGGCATGGTTGTTCTTCTGTGTGCTATCTGTGAGATGTGTGAATGTCCCCCCCTGTAAAAAGGGGCTGTGCAAGCGTATGTGTGTGTGTTTCATCTTCATATGAGCTAGAAGTCAGACTTCTGCCCTCGGGTGCTCAGGGGTTCTTACCCTCAGAAGCTACTGCACCCCTCTTTCCGCGGTAAAAAGTGGACACGACATCATCATCATTAAAAAATAATAACATACTATATTTTAAATACTTAGGGTCGTTAGTTTAGGCGCGTTCTATTCCTTAAGTTGTATTGTGTAATTATTCTTTGTATTATTTTCCATCTTTTTTTCCGCAATCAATATTTTCTTTTCAATGGTTACAAAAGAACTGTAAATTTAAAAAATTATTATAAGAATAAAATTCTGAAAAAATGACGAAAAGAAACTTCAAAACTATAGGAATGTGCTATTACAATATTTTTGAGCTTTTTTTTTTCAGAAATTAGGCTGAAATACTGAGTAAATGGAAGGTGGGCACCTAAAAATTTGTATATGGAGTAACAATTTACAATTTTTTTTTATCTGCTGATTATATATTTTTATGAAAATAAAAAAAATCCATTAAAAATTTTATAAAAATTATTGACCAATATCATTCTTTTCTCCATATTGCTAAAGATTTTTTACACACACACACAAAAAAAAAGGTAGAGAGAGAGAGAGAGAGAGAGAGAAGAAGTTATAAATATGACCGTTTTACAGAATCGTCTATAAACAATTGTTTAATTATTTCTACTGATAGGATTTTTTTTTTTGAGGTGAAGTGACTAGGAATTAAAGATTTTATAATTTTTGTTTGCTCAAGATCTAAAAAATACATTTTCTTTTTAAATTAAAAAGACAGAAATATTTGTATTGTTATTAAATTATTATTAACACATACAAGCTTTTTTTTAAATAAAAATTTTGAATTTCTTTTTTCTGTCATAAAAGTTCAGTGAATGTTCAAAACAAACTTCGTACAGCTTACAAAAGTAATGCTATTTTCAAGTTTTTTCATTTAAATTTCCATTTTCACTGTCACTTAATCAATAAATGAAAACGTTCTCTTACAAAAAACTTAAATAGATCAGGTTGGCTTCTAAGTGGTCAGTTCACTGGTAAGTAATTTCAGGTAAGACTGAGATGCAAAAGTAAGTTGGAATAAAGAAAAACTAACCTATAATTTTTAATTTTTTTAAGAAATCGTCTCATGAAACTAAAGGAACTTTTTTACAATGTTTAAAATTTCTGAAAAGATGTAAAGGAATATCTGATCGCAAGAGTTCTTCGAAATAAATAGCAAGCTAAGCAACAATAATATATTCTTCTAATAAGTTCCAGATAATTAATTTAGTTATTTGTACTATAAGGTGAGGAATATACCGAAACAAAGTAAATAATGTTTAATTATTTTACTTAATTCATCATTGTTTTGTTAATTTATTTTTGGTAATGGTTAACATATTTTTTAAAATTTAACAAAATGAAAATACTTCTCCTTTTATAAGATTTATAGGTGGGGCATTGATAGTTCTTTTAAGTATTTTTTAAAACCGCTTCAAAGTAATTTTTTAATTAATTTATATCATATTGAATCACATTTTATAGGAAATTCAAAGTATCAGATTGTGATTGATTGGCTCAATGGATTAACAAATTATTTCAGTTTTAAAAAATTTCAAAAGAAATTTTTCATAAATTTAAAATTAATAATAGTAAAGGTTAGAGAATTTTTATAATATATGAAGGAAATTTCTCTGATTAGAAGAAAAAGCATGATTACAGGCAAAATTAGGATAAGCTTTTGAAATAAAGAAAGTTATCTTGCACTTTTTAATATTTGTAAAACATTAATTCCACAATAAAACTTAAATAAACCCATCTGCTTTATTTTTTTTCTCAAAAAAAAAAAACATTGAAAGCCTCTTAATGTGATCTTATTAACATTCACTTTATATTATCAAAATCTTCTGACCGTCGAAATTATGTATTAGAATGTACACAAAAATTCCGCTTCCATTTAGTCGATCACAGCATCGTTTATTGTTATCAGTTTTGAAGTAAAGAATAAAGCGATCCGTCAATAGTAACAAGAGATTCACATTTGTGGAACTCTTTGCCCTCTTCTAAGAAAACATTTGTACGCGAAGTCATTTCCCCCGTCCAATGGGGATTCACACTCTTTTGTCAGGACAAAAGCGACATGGATTGGAGAAATCTATTCAACTGACATACACTGAGTATATAGTTGCTTTTTCTTGCAACTGAGTTATGAAAGAAAAATGGATTAAATAAAAAGATAACTTAATAAAATATTTGAGTGTTAAAAGACAAAAATGAAAGCCTTAACAGGTATGAAAGTTACTTAAAACGACTTTTAGTACATAAGAATTTTCAAAGCCTGTTTTTAAAATTTTAAAAAAGCATTACTTCATTTTTTGAGCAAGACCAAACAATAAACGTCAATGATTCCAACGAAGACAAATATATTGAAGGAAGCCCTTTCATAAAAATCAAGATGAGTCGTGCATTTCATATTTGAAAAAAAGAAGAAAAACGGTGTAAACACCGATAAATAAGCTTTAACAATCAATACAATTAGGAATTTTATAGGTGTAAATCAATAAGGAACAAATCTTAACAAGAAACAATTAATGAATTTTTTTCATACAATTCATTTATTGCTATGAACCAATCAGCATTTAAAAAATTATAAGTCCCGAAATGATCATATTAACAGATAGCTATTGTACATCAATATATACTGAATGAAAAGTAAAGTTAATTAATCGAAAGTTATATTTAAAAATCTATAATTCTCGAAAGGCTAATATTTTAAAAAATGATTTTTTGACTTGCTAACATTTATTTAATTTAGTTAAAATAAATATACTTTTAATAAATATTCTATGTACTTGGTACATTATATTAAGTTTCTCCCTTCATGAAAAAAAAAGTGATAAATAAACTAAATTAGAATTTATCATAAAAATATATATTGATTTTTTTTAATTGAAAAATTTAAACATCATTACTATGTCAACTAAACGTAAACGGCTTTACTCTGCTATTTCCTTCTATGACATAAGAGAAAATAAAAAGTAATGGATTATTGAACAAAAAAAATGGATACATAGAGAGAAAATATAGTTTAAAATAAGAACGAATGACTTGGAAAGTGGTAGGAAACTATAATTGTGAGAGAAAAATAATATGTAGAGATGAAATTTTTCAGATTTGAATCACAAGACAAAAAGATGTTAATAAATGATTTCATCCATATTATAGTATATTATTTTATGATTTGTTCTGCTTTGAAAAAAATATTTCTTTACTCTTCAGAAAAAGGGGTAGAATACACATCAAGGACGCATTTTTTAAAATTAGATTGGTTAAATTGTTTCATCGGTGTGGTATGGAATGCGAGCGGAGAGTCGACTCAGTTGTCGTCCTCATCACTTAACTGCAACTGAAAATCATGAAGTTTATTTCAAAACATTCATCATGCTGGACAGATTTCAATATAGGATATTAATCTACTTAAACTAACCCGGTAAATGGAAATATCTCGGGTAAAGGATATTAAGTTTTCTTCATAATTTAATTACATGGCACCTTCTTTTTCGGACACTTTTTACCCCATTCCTTGAAGTCAACAATTCATACAATTTTCTCCTTCAATAGTTTGATCTTCGGGAGTTGTTTATAGATTTTGTCTTTTAACACCATATTATAACATCTACGGAAGACTTGATTTTAAACCATAATTTTAAAAATCTAAACATCTGCTTCTCATTGATTGAAACATTGAAATTTTAGGGGCTAAATTTTGGAATAAGATATAACCATGCAATTTTCTTATAGTTTTGTTAAGATTTCTTTAATACTTAATAAGTTAAATTTTTATTGATATTTTCTGATAACATGCATTTGCTTTTTATTAATCATTTGACACAGTCTGTAACTTTTTTGTTCAGCTTCGAGATTTCAAAATTATTTTGTAAAACTGGTATTCTTATTTAAGAAAAATAAAGCAGCAGTTTATAAGAGAATTATACATATTCCAATTATACATATTCCGAATATAGAATTATACATATTCCAAATTGCATATAGACATGAATTTTATATTACATTAAACTAACCGCATAATTAAGGTCCCATCATATTAATTCGTTTTATTTGTTTGAAAAAAAAAAGCAAAAAGCACATTCTTCATCTCAACTTTTGATGTACTTATAAACGACCCTTCAGGATTCTTAATCGCAGTAATTAGTTAATAACTACATTAAAGATTTAGGAGGAGCGAAAATTTTAGTTTTGCCTTATGGTACATAACAATGGCACTTAATGCACAACTCAAATAAAAAAAAACCCCACAAAGATACTAATAAAAAAATGATAATTGCCTACTTCAAGGATTGATCGCGGAGTATTTGAACTTCCGATTCTAATAGTGTGTATTTTAAAATATAGGAAATGCACACTTCAGGGAGATTTTTTTAAAATTGATTAGAGTTTTATTTAATTAAAAGTGAATTAAGTGTCCACATTTTCCCGCTACAACCCAGGGAAATATTTTGACACAATGATAACTTTTGCGTTAACATAAAAGAATAATGTTAAAATTCAAAACATTATCTTTTTTAATATGATTTTTTTTCTATTCTTAATGAATTAAAAAAGCACAAAAGCCAAAAAGCAATGAAAAAAGCATCTTAATCAATTAAAAAGCATATCTTAAGCATTTTTTGTAGCATTCAATTTCATTGTTAAAGTAAAATTCAAATAGTTTTCATTGTTGCTATTAATATTTCAACCATTCCTCCATTGTTTGAAAACAAAAAAGGAGGATTTGGCTTCTTTTCCTATGTTGAGTATTTTCCAGTATGAAATATGGTTTTAATAAAAATTTTCTTTTTGAAAATTAAGATTTTAACTTCATACTCAACTAATAGCTAGATTCATGTCAAAAAACTAATTGTGTAAATTCCTGTATAGAAAAATAAGAAAATGCATATCACAATAAATTGAGCTATGTAAGGCTTTTAAAACACCAAAAACAATGATTTATCAATGTTTAAAAATCTTGCCTGAGGAAGCATTTAAAATCATGAGTGGAAAATTAATAATAATCCTAAATATTTAAGTGAAATTTTTTATAACCATAAATAATGGAAGTGATAGCATTCACTCCCACGTAATTTCATTTTTAATTTATATATAATAAATGGAAATTATTAATAATTAATTACCAGAATGGTAAAATATTGAGCTAACGCTCATAAAATTTTTAATCTTCCAGTCAGCTCTTGCATTTAAAAATTGTGTACACATGAGTAAAAATTTATAAGTAATAAATAAAAGTTAACCAGTTTAAATATATTAAAAGAAAATCCTTATTTTGACAGAATTTATTTCACCTTATATGTTAAGATGAATTCATTAAAATTATCGAGTATTACATACAATTTTTTTAAAAATCCAATCTATTTCCACTTTTTTTTTCCTTCATAAAAAAACTTTGTTAGAAAATAAACTGTGGACGCAGAATTAAATTTGAAACATCTTGTCAATTCTCTCTAATCGGGGTGTGTACAGGGGTCCTTTTTCACGCCATTGAAAGCAGGAAGTAGGGTCATAAATATTCCGCCCCACCTTTTTTCATTGACAGAGAGGGTCGTCTTTCCCCTCCAGATGAATTTTACGAAATTCCTTACTACTATTATTTTTTAAAAATTTATACGTCTAAAATATTCTTTTTTATGCAATAAGAAATTGATAATGCGGACCAATTTTCTTTTTTTTATTTTCTATATTAAGAATTAAACATTCAGGCGATTTTTTAATATAGTTGATCGGTTGGTAGTCATTCCAATTTTGGTGCAGGAATTTTATTTTATATTTGAAAATGCTTTTTATTTTGTTTGCAAAATTTTTGCGCGTTGATAAACAATATGGATACAGAAGACGCTACTGGAAAGAAATAAATAGTTTCACTTTTAATATGTTTTTGTTTAGCAATTTTCGTAGATAAATTTGACAAGCAGTTCTGAGATACGACTGGTTAGTTAAAAGTTGTTCTAGAGTGGAGTGTATTTTCTAGTGTTTGTCAATATATCTTAAAAAGAGAAGAAAAAAGTAGGAGTAGGGTTTCAGGTTCACTTATCGGTCATCGCTTTTAAAATGGTAGGCACCTCCGAAAAAAATTAGGAAATTAAAAAAGAAAAATAGAAATATTAGGGGAATAATAAATAGAAAATTGTGCAAGTGCCAAGCGTATTGAAGACAGAAACTGTGTAAGGCTATTTCACAAGTATAAATTATGTAAATGAGAAGATGCTGATATATCAAGTTTCATGACTTATCAACATTAGATAAAAATATTATTCTATATTAAACGAAATACATTAAATACTAAATAATCTTGGTATAGGATTGCTACTACATATAAGCTAGTTTTATTTCGCTTTACTTCATTTTAAATTCTTTATCTTCAATTTTTTTTTGTTCTTTGCATTAGGAGAAAATTTGAAACATTTCTATACGTAAATGATATTTAATATTAGAAATATACGAATTTCATAATAAATTGATATTTATTTTACAAGTAAGAACGATGTTTTTTTAAAAATTTAAATTTATGAAGAATATATAATGCATACAGAAATGTAAAATAAATTCTTTTCTTATTTTTCAGCGGTAGATTTGGGTTTATGATTTAATAAACAATGCCCATAAAAGAAATTTATGTTTATATTCTATTTTGCCTTGAGAAATAGGGCAAATATGAACCCATTTCGTTTGGAACATTCAATTCATACACTTACACTTTTTGGCATTCATTATTTAAAAAAAGAACGAAACTATCTGTTAATTTTGATATTTAATTGTTGATCTGTTAACTCTGAATTCCATCAAAATGATTCTAACCGTAAATTGTGTTGAAGCACTGAAAAATTATTTCAGTTTTCTTGCCCCAAAATTTTTTAGAGTATATAGAAAGATATTACGGCAAAATATTTTATGAAACAAAAGTATATATATATATAAACCAACAATCGAACAATGCATTATTTTTACTTTATTTCGAGCCAAATATTAGATGACTCTAGCGCTTAAATATTTAACAAATAATGAAATTGATTCCATCAGTATCAAGTTTTCAAAAATGTAGTGAAAAGTTCTTTTTCCTTTCTTTTCGAAAATAATTTTCAATTTTGAACTTAAAACTGAATGATTGCACGGTTATTAAACATAGGAATGCCTTTCAATTATACTTCCAATCTATTTTCTAAAAAACTTTTCAAAGAAAAATCTACATATATCCGCCTCTATAAAATTACAAAGACATAAAATGGTAAAGTTTGATCAATAAGGTTTAAAATTTTCATCTTTCAGCGCAAAATATATCTTAAGTTAATTGCCTAGACAAGGAAAATAAAGAATAGGAGATATAGATTTTAAAAATTAATAAGGAATTCGAAAAAATTATTTATGTGCATTAAACATTACTTATAAATTTTAAAGAAAAAGTGTAAACCTGTAGCATCATTTTAGAGCTCTAATATTTCTAAACGTTTTTCTTCGATTATGAAAAGACAACCTAGTGACACAGAGTGACTTTTGTAAAAATGTCAAAACAAAATATATATATATATATAATAATCAATTTCTTTATAGAAAAATCCTAAAAAATTTAGTTTGAAAAATTAAAACCTCGAATAGAATTTTTTTTTTCTCTTTTTCCAAAATGTAGTGTTTTTTTGACAAACCAATTCAAACTTGAGTTTAGTTCGAAATAACATATTACTAATGTGAGAAGAAAATTGAGGAGAGACAGGAAGATTTCTCCCCACAGGGATAATTCCCCCCCCCCACACACACACACACGGTAGGAAGGAAGGCCAGCGAAAAAGCACGTTTCTTTTTCGAACACTCTCTGATATGATGTTTTTTCCATAATTTTTTACTTTTAAATAAAAATAATAATATTTAATTTATATTTTTTTCCATTTCTAATATAGGCGTAAATACGCAGCCACCAATTGGGTTCGTCTCATGCTAATCTATTCACAAGAAGCTGGTTTATTACTGTTTTCCCACCAAATAAGGAATGTCATTGATTCATTACACCCTTCGGGGAAGTAAGGCGCCAAACTCCCCCTCTCAAAGAAAGAAAGGGAAGGGGGATGTTTATGACCCTATTTCCTGCTTTAAATGGTGTGAAAAAAAAGATCCATTGCTGGACGAGACGGAACTATCACTAGATCCTGCAAACATGTAAGCATTGACTTCGCGTAAGGCTGTGCGTAACAAACGTCTATTTTTGTAAATATTTTTATGGCATGCACAAGATTTAAATCTATCTACTTCAAAAATTATTTAAAATTTTCCCTTCCTTTTCTTTGTGCATTTATTCTTCTTTTCCATTAATTCTCGTAAACAATAAATACTAATATTTGTTATGTATAATATTACTTAGTAACTATATACTTATATTTGTAGGTTATTTATATTTTAGCATAATGTTAAAAAAATATAGGTTTCTATAGTTTTGTAATTTAAATATCATCATTTCACTTAAAAAGCTTCTATTTTTACAAGCAAAACTTTTTATGTTTTTAATTACACGACCAGTTCAACCCAAACCTTGCTAATTGCAATAGAGCGACATCTAAAAAATATTTATCTTTTTCTTAAGATAAGTTAATAAATAAGGATTTAACTTTTCAACTAAGTCTATAAACATTTCATTTTTGTGTTGCAATAACAAAAAATGTCTATACGAATATGAATTTGAAATAACCTAAGAAATTGATATGGAAATGAAGCTTCTACAGCATTTTAAGGATATGATTCATCTTCAACATAATTCGTTCAACAATACTAACAACTTATTTTTTAAATATAATTTTATCCATTTATATACGGTTTTATATAATTTTATTAATCTTGTAAAGTATATCATTTTTTAAACAATAATATATATATATATATATATTTAAGTTTTTAAATATTTATTTGTTATTAATTTTATTTTTTGCAGTTCAATTATGTACATACGAAGAAAGAAAACAGTTATCTGTCCCGGTGCTTAAAAGATTTGCACAAGGAAAAGTGTGAAGCTAATGTTAAACAAGATGGAAACTAAAGGCCCTATCACACGGCGAAACTTTCGTCGATAGTTGTCGATTTGTGCCCTCTGGCAACCGGTCAAGCAAGTTTTCCGTCATCGTCAACTTTTTCTAACCTGCTTGAAAATGTCCACGATAGTGACGGAAATATTGTTTACAAACGAAATTCAACCAATCACGTGAAACTTTTCTGTGACGTAGTGTGCCAAGAAAGGCATCGGTTGGCGCTACAATAAAATTGAAAAAGCATGCATTTAATGTTACATATTGCTAAATACTAAAAATAGTTTCGACAGAATGAAAAAAGCGAAGTAAAACTACGGTATATTTTCTCCATTCTGTGGAACAACTTATTGCCCCCACTTTAAAAAAACTGGCACTACCGTATGGGGTATAGTTATCTAGAAGGATTGTGAAATTGTGATGGAATTTTCAGATATTCAACAGGATATTTTTAAGTAAATAAAAAAAAATATTAATTCTGATGTGAATTGTTTTCTTTATGTGAAATATATTTGACCATATTCAGTCTTTATTTATTCAAATAATAATATAATTTTTTGATTATAGTAATTCCTTAAATAGTTTGTTAACAGCTTCTATATAATCAAAAAATTTTAACTCAATGTTAGAGTTAAAAATATAATTTAAATTTTAAATTTTAATACTTAGATGTTCCTACAATGTTGCAGAAATATAAAACATACTATTTGGTTTGGACAAAAATATAAAAATGATCATACTTTTATCATTAGCAAAAAACGAAATCACCTTTTGTATGATAGACAATAAAATGCAGGCTTCTTTTTCCATATTTTTTCTTTTAAATTTAACAAACTAACAGTTAATTTAGAATGATATTTCTGATGCTACATTTGCATTGAGAAAGATGCGTAGAATGGCCACACATTTTGGAATTGGGCCCACTAAAAACCAAATGTTTTATTGCTTCTCATCCTGATGTAATGTAGAGGGTTTTTTTTTAAATAATATTCTTTTTTTCTTTTCTTTTTTTGGCAATTTAAAAATTTAAGAAAAACCTGTTTTTAATTATCTATGTAAAAAAATGAGGTTTTAATACTTTAGCTTTGAAAAAACTAAGAAAAATGCAATAACATAGTTTGGAAAATTATTTTTGATTATTATTATTGAATGAAAATTATTCAATGATTCCTATTTTTCACAAATACTGGTAATAAATGCACAAAGATTTTTTTAAAAAACAGCTCTGTAGTTTCAAATAAAATGAAAACAAAACATTTAACATTTTTTAAAGAGCAATTTTAGAAATGAGTGAGACTAAATAGTGAGGAAATATAAAACATATTTGGTTTTGACAAAAATATAAAAAGATCATATTTTTATCATTAGCAAAAAACTACTATAGATACCATTAGAAATAGTTTTGGAATGGAATTGTTTTATAATTTTGAACTGGTGTGGGGAAATAAAAATTATTTAAAGGAATGATAAATACAAATTGAGTCCAATATACATTCTCAAAAATTATTTTTTAATAGATGATAGACAATAAAATTCAGGCTTCTTTTTCCACATTTTTTCTTTAAATTTAACAGTTAATTTAGAATGATATTTCTGATTATACATTTGCATTGAGAAAGATGCATAGAATAACCACACACTTGGAAATGGTCAGATTAAAAAACAAGTGTTTTATTGCTTCTCATTCCTGATGTAATGTGGAGGTTATTATTTTATTTAAATGCTTGGCAATTTGAAATTTTACGACAAACCTGTTTTTTAATATCCATGTAAAGATAAATGAAGTTTTAATACTTTAGCTTTGAAAAAAACTAAGGAAAATGCAATAACATATTTTGGAAAATTATTTTTTGATTATTATTATTGAATGAAAATTATTTAATGATTCCTATTTATCACAAATACTGGTAATAAATCCACAAAGATTTTTTTAAAAAAAACAAGCTCTGTAGTTGCAAATAAAATGAAAACAAAACATTTAACAAATTTTTTTAAAGAGCAATTTTAGAAATGAGCGAGTCTAAATAGTGTAATGCCTTAGAATTTACCAATATTTATCAAATGAAGAATCCTATTCAATTAATTGTTTTATAATTTTGAACTTCTTTGGGAAAATAAAAATTAATTAAAAGAATGATAAATACAAATTGAGTTAAATATACTTTCTCAAAAATTAATTTAAAAAAATAAATAGGAGGGAATAAACATTCAATCAAATTTAAAAGAGTAAAAAATACTTCTTAATCAATGATATGGTGGTAATGTTTTTAAATATTGTTTTTATTTTTAATTAAAATCCAAAAAAATATGTTCTTAGTAAATATTTTATGTCCTAGAATCAATTTCTTGCCATATTTCAAATTCCTAACTTTAATTATTTGCACTGCACATCTAGACACAGTAGTTTTTATTTTTATGTACACAAAACCTAAAATTTGTCGAGATGGATCCAACAAATATCAGTTTTCATATAGACAAAAATCATTTGATTTCAAAAGTTATTTAATTTTATTTTAAATGTATTGGCCCCCCTCTTCTGTTTTATTTATCAACTTTTGTTTTATTTGCTCTTTTCTAGAAAAATAAGCACTTTTAAGGTACTTAAAAATGATTTTAAAATTTCAGCACTATCGATGATGGTATGCACCTTTTAAGCTTAATTGAATGCACAACCACAAATCATTTTTCTTTTCAATATATTTTTGTTTTAAATTTAATATTGATTAGTTAAATTTATAGTAATTTATAAAATACAAACACAAAATCAGCATTTTTTTTTCTTGTCATTATTACTACAAAAATAATTACAAAACTGTTACTAAGAAAAATTAAAAAGTTTCATTATTTTACAGAATTTATTGTTACTAATTTTGATAAATTAGAAACAATTGCCATTATTACTACAAAAACTACTACTAACTAGTCATTATTACTACAAAAATAATTACAAAACTGTTAATAAGAATAATTAAAAAGTTTTATTATTTTTCACATTTCATTGTTATTGATTTTGATGAAAACATTACAATTAGTTGAATGGTACTATAAATATTTACAATAACTGACAATAAGATTGATACTATTAAAAATGAAAAAGACATTCAAAAGAAAAAATGGCTAGAAAAGTATTTTTAAATTCGATAAATGTGCAGCTTGTCTCATTTTACAATCCTTATTATATTCATTGTATTAAGCACTCAAAAAATTAAATTAGAAGCAAAAGTGATTCAATTCCAATAAATTCAATAATGCATCAATATAATTGCAATTTATTAAAGCAATGGAATTTTATTGCATTAACTTCGTAATTTACATATCTACAAATTCCAAGATAGTTTGAGTTTTTTAAAAAAATTACAACTATTATTGCTACCATGGGCTTTTATATTCATTGAAAGCTAATCGGATCACTTTAAGAAATTATCCAGGATTTAATTATAAATTTAAGCACCGTCTTGACTAGAATCCCACGAATTATGAAATAAGAAAACTGCCGATATTCACTAAGTAGGAGAAACGGATAAAGAGCGATAAATGCACTATAACGTAAACCTAAGTTTTTAGGTTTACTAGACAGCAAATCCTGAAGTGACGTCACTTTCGTCGTCGTTTGTTGGTGAAAGTGCCGACGATATTTTGCCGTGTGATAGGGCCTTAAAAGGTAAAAATTATTTGCTTTCCTCTGTATTCTCCTATGTATCAGTACGCCTTCCTGTGTTTATTAGCGCTCGTAGTGATACATTCTTTGAAAATGTATGTATCAATACGCCTTCCTGTGTTTA
>JAOUZG010020860.1:1718798-1786495 GCA_026289955.1 Argiope argentata
CCAAGATTGCAACTTTGTCTATATCCTCTTTGGTATTTTTTAATTTCTCCTGCAGATCTAATATATTTTTGCCTTTGAAGAGGCGCCTAAATTCCTCAAGGATGTATTTTATGGCTTCCAGTTCGTTGATATTTTCCATGGGGCGAAACATTTGAGCCTGAACAATATTTCCATAGTCTATTTGTGAAATTTTTTCAGGGGGGGGAGGTAAGTCATTTTGATGGGGGTGTTTGTTTAGTACTGTAGCATAGGAGATATTAGGATTTGTATATCTGTTTTTATTTTCAGTTGCATTTGTTCTTGGAGGCTTTGGAAATTTTTCTCTTGTGAAGTGGACTGGAAAAGCTCTGCAGGTCCTTAAGTAGTAGTTGTTGAGGAGTAGGGGTGGGGGAGTTGGCGAGAGTCAGGACAGGTTTTGATTGCCTATTTAGGGGTGGTGGGTGTGGAGTTATGCACCTTGCGAGAACTTAAGACTTAGAGCTGATTTAAATCATCAAAAATAGGAGTTTAAGTATGGAAAAAAGAAAAAATTAAAAAAAAAAACAAAAGTTAAATTACAATATTGGAAATGAGGTGAGATTAGAGTAAAATATTTCTAGGTCTTCTGACTTTAATGTTTGGTGTATATCTGGGGATATTAAGGATGGCTTCATTATTGATTTTTTCCAAGTCTTCAAAAAATTTAGTTGCAAGTTTTTTAAGGAATATTTTAAGCGGAGGTTAGTCAAGTGCAAGGTAAATGTTTTTACTTGGCATGTACCAATGCATTTTGCAGATATTTCTTAGAAATCTGGTTTGGAGTTTTTCGACATGAATTAGATTGGATTTAGGCGCATAACCCCACACAGGGCAAGCATATGTAATTACTGGACGCAAATAGGCAGTGCAAATAAGTATTTTATTTTTTCCTGAACTAACTACTCGCTCCGGCTATTCGTCCTTATATAGCCGAAAAGCGCGTGCCCCTGAATCTCGTGAAAATTCTCAAAACAACGCGCACAATCTAGCGGCTACTGGACTATTCCTTTCGCCAAACCAATCAAGCTGGCGCGAGGCTCCTCGCCAAACGTCGCCAACTTTTAACAATATATAATAAAAAAGCAATATATATGGATGGACAATCTATATATTAAAAACCATGTAATCAAACATCAACAAAAAAATTGATTAATAAATGATGAAAGAATGCTATGAAACATTAAAATATGATATTGTTTTCATATTTATTATTGTCTATTCTATCATTCTGTTATGCATTTCATAATATACATATATGTTCTTATTTGTCGCATTAGGTGACCAGTTTGTTGACAAGGAATATTGACTGTATTTGTTTTCAGATAAATTGTTTGGACTCATTAATAATTTCATATTAATGAGTCAATCAAGTAGTTTTAACATTAAAATTGTGATTTTCATTATCTTACTTAAATATTCTTAATTATTCTGTGTATTGTGACCATAAACTTTTCTGATTGAGACTGTTTTTTGACATCATGTCACTTTGAAAATGTAAATAACCCTTTTGTCTTCTAGATCTTCTAAATTTGAGTTATTGTAACTTCATTTTTTTTATTTGTTTTACAAATTATTTAGATATTAAGTAGAATACTTCTTACCTGACTTTCAATAATGGATGAAAATCATGCGATTAACTACATGATGAAAATGATTTGGATTTTAGGGTAATAATGTAACCTAATAAATGTAAGAGGAAAATATATTTATTCTATAATTCAATTGATATAAATAAAGAAAATTTCAAACAATGTAAAATTCATGTTTGTTCTCTGATATTATCGTGGAGAAATGGCACATTACAGCTTAAAATACTAATTAAGATTTCAAAAAAAAAAAAAAAAAAATCGTTTCAAGGTTCCTATGCCCACCATTCAAGGCTCTTTTACCTTTTATTCCTTATTGAAATCCATCAGAAAAATCTATCACGAGTATCATTTATATTTAATATAATAAATTTCTGTTTCAATAATATTTTATTGTATAATTATTTACTGAAAATTTAATGCATTGTTTAGTTCATATTTTAACAATAATGTAAATATAAGAATTATAGCATAAATATAAAAATTAATTATCAATAATAGGTTGTGATTCTGTAAATATCTATTCAGTTTTTAATCGTATTTTATCAAAATCTCTTGCTTGCTATTCAAGAACAAATTGTTAAAAGACATGTGTGAATTAGTGTACTAGCAATCATATAAAATATTTTAAGAATAAATTAGTTCCAATTGTCAAAATAATAATTTTATTGAGTGAAAGAATTTTTCTTTCCAAATTAATGAATATTTATTTTAAGTTTCATTTAAATATAATAACACCAAAAAAAAATCATGCAAGTAATATACTAAATGAGTTTTATATAGATAATGCAAACAAAGATATTACAATAATTCTGTGCATGATGACTTGCAATTGTTATTTGATTAAGTGTTACAAACTACATTTTGGTTCATATATTATAATTATGCTAAATAAACTAGAGAATCTGTATAACTTTAGATCCTAAGAATTGTGAACTTGGTGATAGCTGAATGATAGTTAATAGATACTTTATAGAAAATTTTAATTTAATAAACTTTCAATTTTCTTTATCATCATTATGAAATTTAGTATAAGAAATGAAATATTTTTTAAACTTCATACACAAATCTTAATTTTTCAAGAAAGTTGTTTTTATTCAATTGAATTTAATTTTTTGATCTAATTATTAAAAAATTGAGCATTGCAGCTTTATTAGAAACAAAGCATTTTACAAAGGCATATAATATATTTCAGGATTTCATAAGCTGAATTTGTGTTTACTTTTTGAAGAGATAACTTTATGTAATAAAATATATTAAAAGAATACAATGAAAATAATTTCCATTTTTTTATTAGTATTTATACAAAGATATGCTCTTTTCTATGAGTAAAAATATATTTCTATAATTTTTAACACAAAGTTGTAACAAGTCTGAAAAGTCAAGAAAACATAGAAATCATGAATGAAAGTATTTTGGTTAAAACTCATTTTAAATATTTATATACCAGCTAAATTCTCTAAGATGGTTAAGAAAATGGTATTTTTGTTTTCATTCAGTTTGCTTAAAAATTATTGAGGTAACAAAGGTATAAATGGCTGCTAATCATAAAACTTGCAATATACTCTCAGTTAACATAAAAACCTTTGAGCACGCTCTGCTATAAATATAAACAAATATTTATTCACATAAAATATAGGAATGTTGCAGTGATAAAGAATAGAATAAGAATATTGGTATCCTTAGGGCTAAAATCCATTGAATGTTTGTTAAACATTTCTTTTGGTAGCAGTTAGCAATTAAAAAACCAACAACTACAATCTTTTATTTATTTAAACTATATTAAAAATGTAAAATATTAAATATGGATATTTTTGTGAGCTTCGTCAACAGACATTGATATTGCATAATATAAAAAGCTTTAGACATAGAATATTTTACTAAATAATTTTTACAAAACAAATTAAAAAAAACCAAATTGCTCACCAAATATTTTTAAATGAATTGTTAATTTTAGAAGATGGAATTAAAATTAACAAAAGCAATGAATAAAGACATATAATGTGAACAAACTATATACAAAATGCTAAGCTAAATTCGTTTACTTTATAAAGAATAAGACAATGGATATTATAAAAAATTTAATTTAACTGAAAAACATGACCATGTTTGCAGTTTCAGAATAAAAAATCAATAAAATATGGAATGATATAAGAATGAATTATTTACCTAAGTAGTTAGAACACTATTATATCTTCTTACTAATCATAAGGTTACTTTTTATATTTAAAAAATGTTAAGATTCAAACCGCCAATTCTGCAACTACTTTGAAAAAATCAATTTTTGAGCACTTGGTACATTCTAATATAATCTCCCTGAAGCTATGTACAGAATATTGTAATATTTTACATTTTTAAAAAACTTTTTCAAAAGAATTTCTGATTGCATAATTATTTTTAGAAGTTTAACAGCTGAAATTGTCTGAAGGAAAATAAATGCAACACATATTAAATTCCCTGATAGTGTGTGAAATATGTATGTATTTATGATATGAGAGCATGATAGTTTTGGGAATTAGATTTTATGCCATTAAATTAATCAGCTATAAATATCTTTAAATTGGAACTGCGGAAAATACAAAATATTACTCCAAAATGTTTAAATTCTCATTAAAACAACATCTACTCCTAACACTAATCAAATAATAGAAAATACTTCTACAGTAAAAATATTTCTACTTCTAGAAGTTTATTCTTTTTAGAATTCTGGATTCTTCTATTTTCTAATACATTTTAATTAGCTATGATTTAACAATCCAGTAAAATCAAAATTTATTTCACAAAACAAATGTTCCCACATCATAAATTAAAATTAGCAATAGCAGAATATATATATATATATATTTAGAATAGGGTAAAAGTTTTTTTTAAAGAATGGAAATGTTGAGCTTAGAAATTATTTTAAAAAATAGACAGTAGTTGTTCTGTGAGTGTGAAGGGAAATATAATCATCAGAAGAATATTTTTCTCTGACAACAAATATATTGTATTCATTCAACCTTTTAAAAAACATTTAAAAAAAAACAGAAACAGTGCATATTAGTTATTAGTGAAAAGTATATAGACAAAAATTACTTTCAAGATTCATTAATATCAGCCAATTCTGATTCCTCTAAAAGTAGTAATAGAAATAATAAAAAAACAACAGTAGAAAACAAGTAAAAAGCCACTAAATACATAAAAACCACAAAACTTGTATTAAATATCCAATAAATAAGTAAAATGTTTACTGATAAAATATGTTTTAAGTTCATCTATCGACACGTGGTTTGAAAAAAAATGACACCATTCTCTCCCAACTCGCCGGGAAAAGTGTTATGATACAACTCAACATTTAAAAGCCAACGCTTATCCCTGGTGCCCCTCTCAGTCCAGCGTTCCTACCTACGAAAAGTACACTTACTGATGGATTCGTCCATTCCATCGGGATATACGTTGGGATTGAGATGCTAGTGTTATTTTGCTAAATAGGTTGTTCTTTCTGAGAGATATGCTATACATAAAACAGAGAGGGGGGGAATGCATACACTCTAATGATTCTCATCCCCTTTCGCAGGACAGGATAACGGAATAGATTTTGTAATTTTAAACATTAGTTATTCTACTGCCTGAGATTACAGTATTATTTAATAGTGTTTTTAATGCTTTTTAAGGTGTTTTTTTAAGCCCAATTTTACTTTTTATTTTATTATGAAATTTTTCCTTTTATTTATTTATTTTATTTACGTAATTTGGGGGTACTTACTTTATCGTGGATGGTCTGGATGTCGCCAACTTGTTTACCTTTCTTATCGCCAAACCAGTTACTGCTAATCTCTGCACAGCTGTCTCTGGTAAACCATGCGTGATGGAGTATGCACAGTAAGGCATTCTTTGAAGCGCATTGATACATGGATTTACAAAGGATGTATCTCTGCGCATGTCTAATAAACACAGGAAGGCGTATTGATACATACATTTTCAAAGAATATATCACTACGAGCACTAGTTAAAACAGGAAGGCGCACTGATACATAGCAGAGTACGGAGGAAAGCAAATCACTTACTGCCGTGGTCATCTTCGAAGTGTACTGGAAAAATGCTGGAGGAACTATTATAGTAGCTGTTGGAGTGTAGGGGTGAGTGAGGTGGCGAGAGTCAGGACGGGTTTTGATTGGCTATTTAGGGGTGGTGAGCGTGGAGTTATGCACCTTGTGGGAACTTTATACTTAGAACTGAAGGAGGGCCCGTTATCATCATGAAGTTGAGTTTTAGATATGAGAAGAAAAAAAATTAAGTTAAGTTAGAATAATTTAGTAATGAAGTAAAGTTAAAGTAAGATATTTCTGGGTCTTCTGATTTTAAGGTTCGGCGTGTATCTGGGGATATTTAGGATGGCTTCGTTTTTACTTTTTTCTAGGTCTACAAAAAAAATTTCCGCAAGTTTTTTAATAAATTTTTTCAGTGGGGGATAATCTAATGCAAGGAACATGTTTTTGCTTGGCATATACCATTGCATTTTGCAGATGTTTCGGATAAATCTGGTTTGCAGTCTTTCAACTAAGATTAGTTTTGATTTAGGCGCATAACCCCACACTGGGCAAGCATATGTAATTACTGGACGCAAAGCGGCGGTGTAAATAAGTATTTTATTTTTCCTAGTCATTTTGGATTCTCGAGAGATTAAGGGATATAATTTACGAGTTAGGTCTCGAAACTTGTTGATTAGATAATTAAAGTGGGGCTTCCAAGTTAATTTACTGTCTAAAATGACTCCTAAATATTTACATTCCTTAGACCACGGGATAGTTTGATTTTTAATTTGAAGGGGGCAGAATACATAATTTGGTTGAATAAATCAAGCTTATTGGGTGCCTTGATACATCTAACAGATCGTGTAAATTTACATTCGGTAGCTTCAGGGGTGGAGGAAATGTGAGGAAAATCGCCCTTACATATAGTTTCATTTGGCATACATTTATTTTCACTCTTTGTGAGCGAATCTATTTCATTAATGTTTATTTCTAGTGGGAAAATTCGCTGCACAGGTCTCAGAGAAACTCCAGACTGTGTTTTCACTTTAACAGTACGAATTTTTCCATCGTGGCTTGGCAACACATCTACTACTATCGCCAAAGGCCAATTTAATCGTTTTTTACAACTTCACCAATATTAGGTTCAAGAATGATTTTTTCTGACTTTGTTTTTGAATTAATAAACTCAAATATTCTTTACGGAAACGAAGTCTTGAATCTTTCAGCAACTTAGTTCTATATCTTATCCTTTTTCTTAAATGTTGGGTCTCTACCATGTCTATGTAATTAGTACTAAAATTTCGATTATCAATTAAAAACATAGAGGGAGTTAAAGGAATAAGATCATCTGAATTTTCAGAGATGCAAGTTAGGGGACGCGAATTTATAACAGACTCGCATTCACATAACACAGTCTCTAGTTCCTCAAAAGACAAGATCGATTTTCCGAGAGAGCGTCTTAACAGTTCTTTGAGAACTCGAACCAATCGTTCCCAAAAACCTTCCCACCAGGAAGCTGTAGGAGGATTAAATTTCCACAAAATTCTACGAATGTTTGCCTCCCTAGTGATTTTTTCCCAATCTAGTCCAGTAAGCTCATTATTTGCACCTCTGAAATTAGTGCCATTATCTGAATAGGCGGTTCTTGGTCTACCCCTTCTAGCTATAAATCGATGAAATGCTATTAGAAAAGAATAGATATTTAGAGAAACTACAAGTTCCAGATGAACAGCTCGATACACAGTGCAAGTGAACAATACAATCCAAACTTTCGAACTGTTCTTCAGGAAAAGTGGTCCCGCTAAGTCGACTCCCGTCACTTCAAAGGCCACTAGTAGCTAATGGTTTTGCTTTATAACGTTTACATTTCAAACAACCATTAAGTACATTTCTAACAGTTTTACGTGATTTTACAATCCAAAATTTTTCTCTTAAAATAGACAGCATAATCTGAGTTCCAGCATGACATTTTTTTCTGTGAACAGATTCAATCAACGCTCACTTGGCAAAAGAATTGGACTCAAAAAATTTGTTCTTTACGTTCAGTTATACGAGTCTTAATTCTTAAAATACCAACATCATCCTTAAAAATGTCAATTGACGATATCGGATTTTTATCGCCAAAATATTGGTTTTGGATTAAACGTATTAATACCATTTCTGCATTTTCTATTTCTGACAGAGAAAGTTTTGAAGATTTAGAAACAGAAATTTTCTTACAGTTATTTATGAAACGTAAATTCCATGCAACCGCATTTATAATCTTATCATAATTAGAAAACCTAGAGTACCACGGGGTTGTCTCTTCCGACAAATTTACACTACTTAATTTGTTTTTTCTTTTTTCTGCATCTATCTCGTTAATGTCATAGCAAATACTATCCAATTGCCAGCATTCTGGGAGCATTAAGAGCCAATCGGGGCCATTCCACCATTCAGACTTCAGCATATATTTAACAGAGCCACCTCTTGACAATAAATCAGCCGGGTTAATATTTCCTGCCACATGGCGCCATAACTGAGTTTTAGTTAACTGTTTGATTTCTTTCACTCTATTCGTAACAAAAACTGACCAATCTCCTTGTTTTTTGATCCACCAAAGAGCAACTGAAGAATCAGTCCAGAACGTGATTCTCATATATGGCAAATCAAGGGCATTACGAACAGAATTCGGCAACCTTGCCCCAATGCAACATGCCATCAGTTCGAGGCGCGGTATGCTTAAAGTTTTCAAGGGAGCAACTCTAGATTTCGCCCGTACAAGAGTAACTTTTACTCCACCCGAGTCAACAAATCGTACAAAAATACAGGCGACATAAGCCTTTTTACTGGCATCTACAAAAATGTGAAATTCAGAAGTTTCTAAAATTACCATATAACGGGGAATTTTTACGTTGTTCAGTAAAGATACATCAGTTAGCCCTTTACAAAAATTTTTAATAAAACAATTAGGGAGTATTTCATCCCAAGAAATTTTACTCTTCCAAGTTTCCTGTAACAGAAGTTTCGGAAGCAAAGTGGCTGGTACTAACATACCAATGGGATCAAATATTTGCTGTACAAGGGACAAAATTAATCTTTTAGAAACTCTAGTTTCCCAAGTTAAAGTTTTGAAATTAATGTTGCACATTAGAGAATCATTATCAAGATCCTATAGCATACCTAAAACACAAGTTACATCAGATGATTTACACATATATTCACATGGGAAATTGCTTTCCCATCCTCGGAGATTGAAACAAGCTCTTGACATCACCTTTTGTGCAGTTTCAATAAAATGTTTTTCTTCGGTAACATTATTCACACTTATAAGACAGTTATCACCATAAAATGAATGTCTTAATTTCTGCACCACGTCAGCAAAGTCATGAGGAGCGTGATCAAGGAGATGTTCAATTGATGCACTCAAAATAAAAGGACTAGAAGTAACCCCGAATACAACCCTAGAGTGCCTATAAATTTCTCCTTCATTACTAGGATAGAAAAATAGAAAATAATCGCTATCATGAGGAGCAATTCCAATTTGAAGAAAGGCCTTTTCTATATCTGCACTTAAACCTATCGGGAACATTCTGAATCTATCAAGAATATCAGGTAATAATTCGATTAAATTAGGTCCTGTAAATAAACATTGGTTTAAAGAAGGTTTTCCCTTTGTTCGTGCCGAAGCGTCAAAAACTGGTCTTATCTTAGTGCTTTTGCTACTATTTTTAATAACAGGTCTATGCGGAAGATAATGGCATTTTTTGTTTAATTCTAATTCTGGGACTCTTTCAATAATTTTTAAATTTTCCCATTCGTTGAATATTTTTTGATATTCATAAAGATAACTGTTATTTCGTGCTGTTGTTATAGTTTTCTCATGTCGTTTCGAAGCTAATTCTTTATTATCTAGCAAGTTTGAAGAATCTAATTTCCATGGTAATTCCACCTCGTACCTGCCATCGGGAAGAACAGTTAATTTTTCATGAAACTCTTTTAATTGCTCGTCAAATAATTTTCGCTTTGAAACATTTTCAATGGGATCGCGAATACCTAAAGAATCAATTTCCCACAATTCTTTTAAGGAAATATCGTTAACATACAAAGACAGGACCGTCTGCATAGAAGAATCTAAGACTATTTCCTCATTACTGGAACCGAGTCCAGTTTCTTTGCCAATAACAGTCCATCCTAAAGTATGAATTGCAATTAAGCCAAAATTCAATTGAGCACACTTTCCCGTTAATAATTTTCCAATTAGATCTGCTCCTAATAAAAAGCCAATTTCATCTTCGTTATAAAAAGCATCAGCCAATTCGATTTTATTTGTCCTTCAATTCTCTAATATATTATGGTTTTCTATTTTAGGAACAAAACCACAAATCTTACGTTCAGAAAAAATTTCACTGCACAATTTGAAAGAGCCATTGAAATCATTAATTTCTATCGCATATATACCATGCTCTAAGGGAGCAGTGTTCGTTCCCTCCGAACAGGCCATGAATTACCTTTTCATGTCTGAGAGGTTTTAGTTTCAAATGCTTAATAACTCTATCGCTAACGTATGAACGGAAAGATGCGCTGTCTAAAAGTCCCCGAATTCGAATTTTATTTCCCTGACCTACAATTTCTACACAGATAGTCTGTAAATATACTTTATCGTTATAATTATTATTTGACAGATTATTTGCAACTTCATTGCTTTCATTAGCTTTAAATGAATGAATTTTTTTAATCAAAATACATTAAAGTTACATGCTGCTTATTACATTTTGAACATTTTAGTTTTACTTTGCATTTTCTACTTATATGACCATAATTCAAACATTTAAAACAAATACCCTTTTTAAACAATATTTGCTTCTTTTCATCATTAGACATTTTTTAGCCAAAGGACAATCGGAACTCAAATGAGATTTCTCACAAAATACTCAATTTGACTGACTTTTGGGTATCCTGTCATGAGAAGCATTTGTACTTACTAACATGGCTGTAGTTGCTACATCCGGGACATCTGCAGCTATAATTTTATTATTATTTCATTTTATTCCATTACTTTTACCAAATCCTTCTCGTGCTAAATTTATCATCTCCTCCGATTCAACTTCATGACGCAAAAAACACATTAATTTTTCGAGAAATCTTTGACTTCATCATCCTTATCTTCCGAAACTCGGCTCCTTTCCCAGGCACGGAGAACACTTTCATGTAGACATGATTCAATAAGAGGCTCCAAGAAGTCTTCAAATTTTTCTTTAGTGAGAACTAGGGTTTCCAAAGCTCTTAGTTTCGTTTCCAACGTGTCGTAGAGGCTCGCTAAATCGAGAGAATTCCTGCCGGAAGTAGCATTCTTCATAACAAGCGAAAGAAGATCGCGTACATAAATCTGTACAAGCAGATCCTCCCTACCAAATCTCATTTTCAGCTGCTGAACTGCTTTGGAGTAATTTTCAGAAGTTATTGGAAAACTGGAAACCAGTTGGGAAGCTTTGGATTCAGGCACCATCGCTTGATATAAATATTGGAATTTATTAATTTCCGATAGCTCATCTGATTCATGAATTTTAGAAAAAATACTCCAAATGTAAGGAATTCTTTCGGATCACCAGCAAATTTTTTCAATTCAAATTTCAGCAGGTTCAGTTTCGCAGCATTGTTTTTTGAAGAACATTCTGAAACACATCTGGAATTAACATTCAAGAATTTCGTCACATTCGATTTCAGTTCAAGATATCTATCTCTGTAATTTTCAGCTACTTCAAAATCTGTTTCGTATTCGACCGTGTTCTCTTCTAAAAGTAATGAGGATATTTCATTTTGTAAATTATCCAAACGAGAAAATTTATCCTCTAGTTGTGAAATTAATACATGGAGTTTATCAATATCCTTGACGTCAGTTTCAAGTATCGTCAACAGTTGCGCCAAATTTTTCTCAGCATTGGTAAATGAAGCTCTTAGCGACTTTCGCTTCATTTTAAGACCTTCCATGATTTCAAATGCAAATAATATTCTAAAAATCACTCACCAAATGAAAGGGTCTTGACGCGGACGCCACAAATGTTACACCTGGTTCAGGCACTTTAAATCTACCCGATTTCTTCTTTAATCAGGTGAATTACTCAAAAAGATAATAAAATCAAGTAGCATATACAGTCATTTGTATTTTAAAATATCTATTTAATTTAGACGCAACATATTTTCATCTATTCATATTCATAACACGGCTATTTACAATGCGTAGACAAAACGAAACTGTTAACAAGTAGTTTCATATCAACAAGAGCTCGCAGGCTCGAGGATAGTCCGTTCACTTCAATTCGTTTTTAAACATGGACGGCCTTCTTCACACCAGCACTCGTCGAAACTTTACTGAAAAAGTAATACAGTCCACAGTATTCTACACTTAATGTCAGAAAAGTTCTTTAAGTGTGGTAAATCCACAAAAGAACTGGTTTTGCGTCTTGGGCAGAGTGAATATGAAGAAATTAACATTGTAATGACAAATGCAGATCCTAAATCGAGAATTCCCCAAATTAATCCGTTTATGCTACAAAGTATTATAAAAGAGAAAATAAATTGGCATGAAAATATATTAAACATGAAATTTACCCGCAAAGGGAAAATCATGTTTACAACACATTATCCTGTTTGTGCAGCACAGCTACTCAGCTTAGATATCTTATTAAAAATTCCAGTTACGACAGACATCATATGGGAAAATATAACCTCTCGCTTTCTCCTATTTGATATCCCAACAAAGTCTCACTGCTGGAAATTGCAGAGGAATTAAAAAATAATAATAATGAAATAGAAATTGTGGAAATTATGCGATTCCTAAAACAAAATGAATCTCGGGAAACATCGCCCGTCCTTATCACGAAACTAGGAACACGCTTGCCGATGGACATTAAGATTTGGTTCACAAATCAAAAAGTGCAACTTTTCATTGACAATCCGCGACAATGTACAAATTGTTACAGTTTCATGCACCCTTCAAGGGTATGTGAAAATCAAAAGATTTGTCATCTGTGTGGCGACACTCACGCAGGCGTCTGTCAATCACAGAAAAATGCGTAAACTGTAAAGGCGAGCATTCAGCCACATCGAAAGGATGTTCATTTTTTATTAAAGAAAAGGAAATCTTAGAGCTAAAATGTAAAAATCATATTACAACAGCTGAGGCTAGAGGAATTTATATTCAGTCAAAAAAATCTAGCTACGCAGCAACTGTAAAAATAAATGCACCTATAAAAAATTTCGAAGAAATAATAAATGAAAAAATAGAAAATGTGCTCACTAAAATGAATTAAGGAATTGACTCAATAATCCTATCAATTCAACTCAAAATAGAAGAGAAAATAAACTCCATCCTCGGCATGTTCGAAAAATCGGTTGAAACTTTGTCGCGTAACCTAACCGTAATGAGTAATCCTGGAAGCGAAAATCTTTCACCATCAAGAAAGAAAAAAGCTTTAGAGAAGATTCGCAAAGTATCTGCTACCCCAATGCAATTGGGGATATAGGTGCTCTTGGCTAGTTTTTGGTTTCTCTTTTTTTTCCCTTTTCCTCCCTTTTTTCTCTTGTGTGTGTTTTTTTCTTTTTCTTTTGTGTGTCTTTTTTCCTTTTTCTTTTTCACCTTTTCACTGTTTTTTGTTGTTGTTGGTTTTCTCCATTTCAATGTCTTTTGTTCAATTTGCCACTTGTTTAAGTTCGAATACTTTTTGCTTTTCGTCCTTTGCATCCTAAAATGGGTGCTGTTTCTTTTTTTCTTTTTAGCTGTCTTTGTAAATGACCTTTCTACAATGGAATTGCAGAGGAATTAAAGGAAAAAAACTGTGGCTTTCAATTCCTCCCTTTTCTACCTCTTCCTTTTGAGTCTTTCAAGAGACTTTCCTTTCCGAAACTGACATTTTTTCTCATCCGGACAAAATTTTTTACCGTACACACAGAAAAAGTAGACCGGGTGGTGGTCTCCTAATTGTTATTCCTGATAACATGTCCAGAAGAATTATTCCCAGCAATATTACAGAAGATTTTAACCTTGAACTTTTGGCAGTCGAAGTACAGTTCCAGAATACCAAATTTAACATTATTAATTTATATGCTCCACAAGGTTTTGATATTAATCAAGCAAAATATTTTTTTGATTCTTTGACTCAACCTACTTTCATCTTCGGTGGTTTTAATTTGCACCACGCTCTTTGGGGAACAACCCGTTCAACGGCTCTGAGTAACTATTTCGTTGATTGGCTAACTTATTCACATTTCATATGATTCTCAATACAACTATTCCAACCCACAGTTCTTTAAGAATTCAAACTATCTTAGATCTTACTCTCTGTTCATCTGATATTAATAGTCAAACTTCTTGCTATGTAATGGATTCAACTTTTGATAGCGATCACAACCCAATTGTTATTTCCTGGTTGGGTATAGAAAATGTCAGTCGCAACTTAAAAACAATTAATTGGACGAGGATCAAGCAACAAACAAAAGATTTTTTAATAATGCCAACCAATGTTCCATTGAAGAAATTACGGTGAACACAACTAAGATAATAACCCCAAATACATCATTTTAACTATTGTCGCATAAGCCTTATCCTCCTTGGTGGAATATTTCTTGCCATAATTATGAAAAGCTCAACAAGTACTTTCGGCAAAAAGCTAGCAGAACAATTTCTGAATCAGACTGAGTGAAACACAAAAAATATGCAATTCGGTTTTGTTTTCATGTTAAAAAGGCGAAAGGAGAATATTGGGAAAAAATTTGCACAACATCTCGTAACCCCCCCAAAAAGGTTCTTTAAAATTTTAAAAAAACTTTCAAATCACACAAATCCGAACACTAAACATAGCAACATTATTATACAAAACAATCATTGCATTGTGATCAAAGTGAGATGATTGCAAAGAATTTTACTAATCAAATTACAAATACTGAACCTATTACTTTAGATCTCTCTGGTACAAATTTTTTCTTCAATAGGAAATTCGAAAATTGGGAACTTAAGAAAGCAATCCATAAAAGTAAAAACTTTACCCCTGGAGCTGACAACATCCCAGCCATCTGGTTAACAAATCTCAACAATGATCAACTTCTAATTATTTTGAAACTATATCAGCACCAATTTGAATCAGCTGACATCCCCAAACGATGGAAACATGCTCTAATTATTCCGTTTCCGAAACCCAACAAAGACAAAACCAAAGTTTCTTCCTATCAGCCCATTGCCTTGACCTCAGTTTTTTGCAAAGTCTTTGAACGTATACTCACTCAACGCATTACTTACTACTTGATTTGTAACAAAAAACTGCACAATAGTTTACATGGTTTCATACCCTTCAGAGATAACCAAACTGCAGTTTACAATATTCAGGCAAAAATCACAGAAGCTTGCGAACAAACAAAAAAAAACTTCTTTGCTGTGAATCTTGATATAAAAAATGCATATGATTCTGTTCATATCGACAGCCTTATTTTTAAATGCTTACAACTTGGTATAACAGGCAACATGGCAAAGTGGTTGTTCAACTTCCTGCAAGACAGAACATTCCACATTCCCTGGAGGCATTCCATTTCTAGAAAGAGAACTCTGAAAAAAGGGCTACCTCAAGGCAGTGTTCTTTCACCAATTCTTTTTGTCATCTTTATGCATGATTTTCATGAAACCATAGAAGAAGGGGTCGAATGTACTCTCTTTGCGGATATCTTTGTCTTCTGCAGCCATCATTGGGAAATCAGTATTAAAAAAAATACAAAATACTATGGAAAACATATACAAATGGTGCAATTATTAGAAACTAGAAATAACTTCAGAAAAAAGTGCAATAACTGAATTGTCCAAGAAAAAAATTACAAATTATCCACGCATCTCTTATGTGAGACACCCCTTAAAATGGAATGAAACGATTAAATTTCTCTGCATTCATTTTTCTAAAAAGAATCAAAACGCAGTTATCTTTAAAAATCTTCGAAATCATGCACTTAAAAAGATAAATGGTCTCAAAATATTCGCATCAAAAAACTATGACCGCAGAATTAAAGATATTATCAATACTGCAAATAATAGTTTTTAAGCATATTTTTCTACTGTTGCACCATAATCAACAGGTTTTTCGAAACACAGTTTAAAGCATGCAACTCGAATCAAACTATAGCTCTGAGAATTGCATTAGGCCTTCCAAAATGGACACTGAATGTTGCACTTTTGAAAATAGCTTCTCAGGAAATTCTTTCAGAAAAAATAAAGAGACCAGCTTCCCATTTTTTTATCAAATAGCTAATGGTGTGCACTCTCCACTTCTAAAAGAACACTCTCAAAATAATGGGGAAATTAAATTAACTACCAAAGACAAAAAAAAAATGTACTTCCCTTATTCTCAAGAACTTTAATGCCTCTACCAACCAATTTATCATCTTGCCGGAAAACCCTGTAACTAACTCAAATAACTTTCGCATTTTTCTCACGGATTTGAAATTCCAAAATAAAAATCTATCTTTGATAGAAATTAATAGTTACTTTAATTAATGTATTCGGAATTGTTTTCTTGATCATTTTATTATTGCTACTGATGCATCCAAAACTCTCCAGCACACTTCAATTGCTGGTTTTTCTTCTAAACAAAAATTCATGTTTCGAGTCCATCCTGTGAGTTCCATTTTTACTGCTGAAAGTTTAGCCATTGCCGAAGCATTAGAGGTTCTTGTTATTCCTGGAAAAGATTGTTTGATTCTTACAAATAGCTTCTCTGCTCTCACATCGTTGAAGAACATTTCGCTTCAGTCGCCAAACATTATCCAACATATAGCTTCCAAAGTTGAAACCTTAACCAAATTAAATCAAAAAATTTCCTTCCTGTGGGTACCTGGTCATTCGAATATAACCTGGAACGAGCTTGCAGATCGCTTACCCAAAGAAGTTACAGAAAATAAACCATGAATTGAATGAATCTCTCCTGAAGACATTATATCAAGCCTCAAGAAAGAGACACATCAGATCACAATCAATAATTATAGAAACAGTATATATTTCATTTCTTTAGGTGACATTCCAAGCATTGAAGCACTGTCTCCCTGTTCGAAAAATCGGAGGGAAGCTGTTGTCTTGCCCAGACTAATCAGCAAAACAATTATAACACCAAACCTGTTAAATCGTTTTAATCTTCATAGTGATCCTCTTTGTTATGAATATAATAGCATAAATGATATTGAACACATAATTCTCTCGTGAAAAAAGTATTCATATGACAGAGACAAACTGTGGGCATTTCTCCAATTAGATAAACAAGATTTTTCCTTCAAAAATGTTCTGGGTAAAATAACTGCAAACAAGACCAGTCTTCAAGTTTCTCTTCAAGCGTTGAAGCATTTCAACATATAATAATCTTTTTTTTACCACATTAAATTGCTCTGACTTTTTGTACCTCTTCTTTCCATTTGAACTTCTAGAAATGTTCTAAATCTCATCAGCGGACTCACTGCAGCTTCAACCAACTGATTGAACAGACTTCATTAACTGTTAACTGACTGAAACTTCAATTTGTTTTTGTGCGTGCGCGCTCTCTTGTGTTTAATTTATATTTTGTTCTGAGTATTTGAAACAGGGGATAACAACCATTGTTGCTGTTAATCCCAATACCTTACTTCTTTCACATTCAAATTCAAATTCGCATCATTAATGATATCTCAAAACGGCCTGAGCCGACAGCTCTGAAAGAAAAGAAGGGTATCGGGTGATCCCCGAGCCCCCCCCCTCAGGGGGAGGAAAGGAAATCCTAGAAACACAAAGCAATATTACCTTGTGCTCTCAGGGTTCCGTCTTCTTGTGCGTATACACGCCATCTACAATTTTCAAACGTAATGTTATCCTATGGAAAAATATTGTACCCGTGTTTCGTGTGCTATTACGGTGTCTTTATTATGAAGTCGTTCTGCAATCGGAAGAGGGAATAAAAACATAGGTTTCTCCCGAAGGAATTTTTTTTCGTACGTGTCAAAATATTTTTAAATATTTAATAAAAATTTAAAAATGTCAAGGGCGCCATTTAAACAATTTTTTTAAGAAATCTATCATAAATAAAATTAAACTAGCAACTGAATTACATTCGTTTTGGTATCTTCTTTCCGATACATACAATTTTTTTAAAAAAAATTTAGAATAATGAGTATAAACAGCATATTAGACTTAATCTTGGAAAAAATAATTTGAATTCCCCCCTAACGTTTCTTTAACTCCTCCCATTCGCGGAGGAATAAATACTTGTTGCGTGCGTGAGCGAAATTAGATGCAACTCAACTCCAGATTTTGTTATCCTTTAAAAAACTTCAACTACTACTTTGTAAAATACCTGTGATGTCATTGTTTTGTTTTGTGTTCTAAAAAGTATGTTCTAATAAACGTGTGTTGATGTTGTTAAGATATTGGATTCCAATTTTGAAGCATATTCACTTGTCATGAAATAATGAAATATCCCATCTTATTTTACGAAGTTAAAAGAATCGGATGATCCAGCCTTTTAGTAATTTGTTGATTTGTTTTTGTATTACTGAAGAATGCTGGTGCAACATAACTAGTGGCGTCCGCGACAGGATTTGTATAATTCGATGTGGATAATAAGTGAGAAAAGGGCAATTGAATTTTGAATTGGAGTTTTAATTTAAGTGATTTATTGTACCTTGAATTTGTTTAAGATAAAAATGGAAAATTTTAAACGGAAAAGAACTGTTGCACGTTCAGCATTTACACGTTTATATAACGCTATTAATGATGTAATTTCTAAAGAATGGTGCCATTTTAACGGAAAATTTTGATTTATTGGCTGATTTTGACTTACTTGACGAGAAGTATAATGAACTTTGTGTACTGAATGAGGAAATTATGAATTTAATGTTGCTTGAAACGGAAACGAAACCAGAAGAATTGGATGCTGAAACTTTTGCTGCAGATGAATATAACAAGAAATTTAAGCGAGTCAGCATTATTTTTAAAAACAAAAGTAATAACTATGAAGAAAGTGATGATTCTAGTTCTGTTCAGTGTAATTATAAAAAGAAATTTAAGTTATCGTTACTGGAATTTAAAAAGTTTGGTGGTGAGATTAAAGACTGGCTGCCATTTTGGGGTCAGTTTAGTAAAATTGACGAGGCTGATAAACTTCGATATTTGATACTAGCTACATTGCCTTCTACTAGAGCTAGAGAGTTAGTTGAAAGTTTCCCACCTTCAAAGGAAAATTATCACAAAGCAGTAGACTCACTGAAATCCCGATTTGGACGAGATTACTTACATATAGAATTCTATGTTCGGGAGCTTTTGAAGTTAACAATTTCTATGAACTCTAGGGATCAGAAAGTAAAATTTCCTTCTTTGTAGGATCGTATTGAGACACCGCTTACAGCTTTAGAAAGTTTAGGAAACAACAGAAAAATATGCAGCTATGCTCTTTCCTTTAGTTGAATCTTGCTTATCCGAGGAAGTCCTTAGAGCTTGGCAAAGGAATAATAGTTACAGCGATAAAAAGGAAGAACCTCGACTTGAAAATTTAATGCAGTTTTTGAAAAATGAAGTAGAAGGAGAAGAACGAATGAATCTGGCCTTGAAAGGGTTTTCTGTTAAAGACAGTTCTAAAATTTACTCATTGAGAAAAACCATGCACACTGCTGCCGGACTTTTTGCTGGAAGTCAAATTTCTGCCAGCTGTGTTTTTTGCAACGAAAACAATCATGAAAGTAAAAATTTCAAACTTGCTTTGAATTTAGATTTACAAGAAAAAACAACTTTGCTCGCCAAGAAGAAATGCTGTTATCGATGCTTCAAGACTGGACACATGGTAAGGCAGTGTACAAATAAAATTAAATGTTCCCAGTGTCAAAGAAAACATTATAATGTTATGTGCCCTAAAACTAAGCAGTTTGAATCCACTGGTTCCAGTAAAATAATCAGCAAATCTACAGAAAATTCGAAGGAAAAATTCAACACCTTGGCAAATCCAACTTGTTCGGCTGATGTTGTTCTTCAAACTCTGGTGGTATATCCTTACGGTGATGAGGGAAAATTTCCCGTGAGAGCTTTAGGAAACCAGGGAAACCAGGGAAGCTGTTTCTAAAATGGGAAACCAGGAAAGCTGTTTCTAAAGTGAATTATGAACCAATTAGAACTGAATATATGATCGATAATCTTTTTGGAGGTGTAGAGAGTAAGCAGAAACATCATTTATACAAATTATATGCAAGCAGTTTCCAAAAGGATTATTACTGTTCTTTCGATGCTTATGATCAAGAGACAATATGTATTGATTTACCAACAGTGACATGTGAACAACAAAAGCATTAGGGAACTTTGGAGTTTGGATACACTAGGAATATTGGATACTGCAGATAAACAAAGTCAAATGGAAATGGAGAAAGAAACTGAACAGCTGTTTTTGAATTCTGTAAAACAAAATGGAGATGGCAGATATGTTGTTTCATTACCGTGGTTGGAAGATCACCCTGATCTACCTTTGAACAAAGGTCTTTCCGAGAAAAGATTGAGAAATACAGTTAATAGAATCAAAGTTCTTGGTATTCTACGAGACTATGAAAATGTTTTTGAAGACTGGAAGAAAGAAGGTATTGTGGAAGAGTTAAATAGTGAAGATCTTAAGGACTCTAATTGTCACTATCTTCCTCATCGACCTGTCATAAAAGACAATTCGACAACAAGGATCAGGCCCGTCTTCGACGGTTCTGCAAAATCTAAAGGAAGTCAATCCTTAAATGACTGTCTAGTAACTGGTCCAAACCTTGTGGAACTTATTCAATCACTCATGAATAAGTTTCGTATTGGCAAGCATGGTTGATCGCCGATATACGCAAAGCTTTCCTACAGATTCAGCTAAATGACAGTGACAAGGATTATTTGCGGTTTCTTTGGTGGCAAGATGGAGATTCAAACATTGTCAAAATCTACAGACATTGCCGTGTAGTGTTTGGGATCAAATCAAGTTCATTCCTTTTAGGGGCGACGTTGAATTATCTATTAGATGGAGTTCCTGATTATTACAAGATGACAGCTAATCACCTAAAAAATCTTTATGTGTGGCTAGTGTTAAAAGTGGAGCTGATTTGACAAAGTTTATAAATGAATCCAAAGAAATCATGGCTCTCGGAAAGTTTGATTTACGTGGCTGGCAACACAACTCTTTTGGATGCATAAGAGACAATTGTAATGAATCTCAAGATGCTTCTCCTACCTTATAAGATGTTCCAGTTCTTGGTCTTTTTTGGAACATTGAAAGAGACACTTTAAAAATTGATGTAAGAAGTGACACGGAGAGTGAATCTGTACAAGTAACAAAGAGATATATTCTCTCAAAATGTCACAAAATATTCGATCCTATCGGAATTACTGCCCCCATAACTTTAATTCCAAAAATCTTGCTCCAAGAAACGTGGAAAGTTAAGGCTAATTGGAATGATATTCTACCAAAAGAAATTGTTCATAAATTTGAACAAAATAGAAATACCAATATGGATTCAGGGGCATAAGAACTTAAGGCATAGTTTGCATGTATTTTGTGACGCCAGTCAACAAGCCTATGCTACATGCATTTTCTTAAGATCCGTAAACCAAGAAGTCGTTTGTCATTAAGTAGCAGCAAGATCACGAATAGCACCTTTAAAAAGTATTTCAATTTCCAGATTGGAGCTATTGGGTTGTTGCATCGGCTTGAGACTTGCCAAAAGTATTTGCACTGATTTAGAAGAACTTGGGGGTATACCTGTTTATTATTGGTCAGAATCTACGAACTGTTTAGATTGGATTAAAAATGACGAACAATGGGCAACGTTTGTAAGGAACCGAGTTAAGGAAATTAGATTGGGCAGCGAACCTCATCTGTGGAATCATGTACCTGGATGTCTAAACCCTGCTGAATTACCTTCTAGAGGCTGTTCAGTTAATACTTTGATAGCTCGAAGATGGTGGGAAGGTCCAGCCTGAAAGAAGAAGAAGAATTTTGGCCCATATCTAATTTGTCCCCTGACAAGAATGTTGTCAATGCAGAAAGGAAAAAATTGGTTGTCACTTCTCTGTTTGTGTCAGAATACATTAAAGAGTTCTTAGTAAGATTTTCGTCATTTGAGAAGCTGATAAGAGTTACAGCATGGATGATCAAGTTTTGCAGAAATAATAAACTGGAAAAATCTTATCGTGTAACAGACATACTGACTCTTGACGAATTAAAAGAATTAGAAACAAAAATCTTGTTGATTGTCTAAAAGACGTAATTTGTTCCCGGTAAGAACGAAGGCTTAAAAAATATCCAATATGCTGTTGACCAAAATGGATTACTAAGAATTAAAACGAGGTTAACATTTCGGAAAGATACTCAGGATTTCAAATTTCCAATAATTCTTCCTTCAGATTATCCTGTTGTTACAAGTTTGATTATATCTAGACATAAAGAACTTTTGCACTGTGGTATTTAGACGTTAATTGTAAGTCTTCGAGAAAAATATTGGATTTTGAAAGCCAGGAAAACAATTAGAAAAGTTATACGTAAATGCGTTACTTGTAAAAGATTCAGTGCCAAACATATTGAAGTAATGTTTGCTCCTCTGCTTAAAGATCGAATCAAGGATGCTTCTTGTTTTGAAGTCACTGGAGTAGATCTGGCTGGACCAGTCTTTTTGAGAGATGGAAGTAAATCCTGGATAGTTTTATTTACATGTTCAATATTACGGGCTGTGCATCTGGAACTGGTCTCTTCTATGTTTACTGATAAATTTTTACTCGCACTGAGAAGATTTATAGCTCGGCGAGAGAGACCAGCTATCATTTATTCAGATAACGGTAAAAACTTTGTGGGAAGCGAAAGCCTTCTTAAAAAAGTTAACTGGGATCAAATTGTTAGTGAGAGAGCTGTAAGTAGAATCATTTGGTAATTTATACCTCCATCTTCACCCTGGTGGGGAGGATGGTGGGAATATCCCATCACTTTTGTTAAAAATCTTCTTAAAAGAGTATTGGGTAAAGCTAGCTTGAAGTATGAAGAGTTAAATTAACTATTGTGTGAATTTGAAAGCATTATTAACTCGAGGCCTATCACATATGTGTCAGATGACACTGAGCTTGAACCCTTAACTCCGTCTATGTTTATGAGAGACTTAATGGAATGTGGTGTATCTGACCTTGATAATTTGGAATCTACCAGTCTTCAAAAGAGACACATGTATCGTTTGAAGCTTCGTGGAGATCTACGTAAACGTTTCAGACTGGAGTATCTAGGTCATTTGAGACAAAATACAAATAAAATTAGAAAGTCTAATGATGTCAAGGTGGGAGAACTAGTCCTTATTGAAGATAAAAATCTAAAAAGACTCTACTGACATTTATGAAGAATCATTGAGATTTTTCCAGGTAAAGATGGTGTTATACGTCTAGTGAAAGTGAAAACGGCTAGTGGAGAAAAGTTACGACCCGTGCAACGTCTGTATTCACTTGAGATAAATGCAGTTTTTTCTGAACCTCTCCGACATCGAGCACTGAAATGTACAGGGAAACTTTCTCAATCTGCGGAGAAATATATGAGAAATACGACTTCTAAACCTGTGAAATCTAAAGTCGATAACCAACCTGTACTGGACCAGAAAACCAGATTGGGACGAGAAATTAAGCCTCTCAAGAGACTTGATCTTTGATTTAGTTTTGAGTTTAGAATTTTCAAACTCAAAAGGTGGGAGTGTTGCGTGTGTGAGCGAAATTAGATGCAACTCAACTCCAGATTTTGTTATCCTTTAAAAAACTTCAACTACTACTTTGTAGATTTTTGGATGCATCTGTAGCAATGATAAAATGATCAGGAGAGTAATTTCGAATACATTCATTAAAATAGTTATTAATTTCAGTCAAGAGTAGATTTTTATTTTGAACTTTAAAATTCCTAAGAAAATTTCAAAGTGATTAGAGTTAGTCGTTGGAATTTCAGGTAAGGTGATAATTTGGTTGGTAGAAGAATTTAAATTCTTGAAAATAGGCGAAATGGATTTTTTGTCTTTGTTAGTTATTTAAATTTCCTGGTTATTGTGGGAGTGCTCTGTTAGAAGTGGAAAATGTAAAGCGTTTGCTATATGCTTAATAAAAAATTGGGAAGCTAATCGCTTGATTTTTTCAGAAAGAGTTTCCTGAGATGCAATTTTCAGAAGAACAAGATTCGGGGTCCATTTTGGAAGACCTAAAGCAATTCTTAGAGCTATAGTTTGAATAGTGTTGCATGCATTAAATTGCGTATCGGAAAATCGGTTCATTACAGTGCAAGCGCAGTAAAAAATGCTGAAAATACCATTATTTGTGATATTTATAATATCTTTAGTTCTGGGATCATAGTTTTTTTGATGCGAATATTTTGAGACCATTTATCTTTTTAAATGCATGATTTCTAAGGTTTTTGAAGATTATTGAGTTTTGATTCTTTTTAGAAAAAGGAATACCAAGAAATTGAATCGTTTCATCCCATTTTAAGGGGTTCCCGCATAAGAAATGCGTGGATAAATTTCAATTTTTTTCTTGGATAATTCAGCTATTGCACTTTTTTCTGGAGTAATTTCAAGTTTCCAATAATTGCACCATCTGTATATGTTTTCCATTGTTTTTTGAATCTTTCTGATGGCTATAAAAGACAAAGATATCATCGGCAAAAATAGTACATTCGACCCCTTCCTCCATGGTTTCATGGAAGTCGTGCATAAATATTACAAACAGAATTGGTGAAAGAACACTGCCCTGAGGTAACCCTTTGCTCAATGTTCTAGTACCAGAAAGGAATTGTCTCCTACGAATCTGGAAAGTTCTGGATTGAAGGAAGCTGTACAACAAATTTGCCACATTGCCTGTTATACCAAGTTGTAAGCATTTAAAGATAAGGTTGTCGATATGAACAGAATCATAAGCACTTTTGATATCAAGATTTACACCAACGAAATATTTTTTCTGTTCATGAGCTTCTGTAATTTTTGCCTGAATATTGTAAATTGCAGTTTGGTCATTTCTGAAGGGTATGAAAACATGTAAGCTATAGTGCAGTTTTTTGTTACAAATTAGATAGTAAGTAATACGTTGAGTGAGGATGCGTTCAAAGACTTTGCAAAAACCTGTGGTCAAGGCATTGGGCTGATAGGAAGAAATTTTGGTTTTGTCTTTGTTTGGTTTCGGAATTGGAACAATTAGAGCGGGTTTCCATTGTTTGGGGCTGTCAGCTGAATCAAATTGGTGTTGATATAGTTTCAAAATAATTAGAAGTTGATCATTGTTGAGATTTTTGAACCAGATGGCTTGGATGTTGTCAGCTCCAGGAGTAGAATTTTTATTTTTATGGATTGCTTTCGTAAGTTTCCAGATTTCAAATTTCCTTTTGAGGAAAGAATTTGTACCATAGAGATCTAAAGGAATAGGTTCAGTATTTGTATTTTGATAAGAAAAATGCTTTGCAAATATCTCACTTTGATGTGCTGGATCGCAAATGCAATGATTATTTTGAATTATAATTTTTTATGTTTAGTGATCGGATTTGTGTGATTAGAAAGTTTATTTAGAATTTTAAAGAACATTTTTGTGTTACGAGATATTGTGCAAATTTTTTCCCAATATTCTCTTCTCGCCTTTTTAACATGAAAATGAAGCCGACTTGCAAATTTTTTGTGTTTCATCCAATCTGTTTCAGAAATATTTCTAATTGCTTTTTTCCGAAAATATTTGTTGAGTTTTTCGTAATTATGACAAGAAATATTCCACCAAGGAGGATAAGACTTATGAGACAAAGGTTTAAATGAAGTATTTTTAGTAATTATCCTTGTTGCATTTACCGTAATTCCGTCAATTGAGCATTCCTTTACATTACTAAAAATTTCCTGTGTTTGTTGAGTTATCCTCGTCCAATTAATTGCTTTTATGTGTCGATTGATGATTTCTATTACCGACCAGTAAACAATTACTGGGTTGTGATCGCTATCGAAAGTTGAATTCATAACATAACAAGAAGTTTGATTATGAATATCAGATGAACAGAGAGTAAGATCTAAGATAGATTGAGCTCTTAAGGATCTGTGTGTAGGAATAGTTGTATTGAGAATTGTGAAATGTGAATAAGTTAGCTGCGCAACAAAATCGTTACTCAGGAATGAAGAACGCACTGCACCCCCAAAGAGGGTGGTGCAAATTAAAATCACCGAAAATAAAAGTAGGTGAGGATAGAGAATCAAAGAAGTGTTTTGCTTGATCAACATCAAAACCTTGTGGAGCATATAAATTTACAATGTTGAATTTACTGTTCTGGAATTGTACTTCTTCCAAACAAAAATTTATGTTTCGAATCCATCCTGTCAATTCCATTTTTACTGCTGAAAGTTTAGCCATTGCTGAAGCATTAGATGTTCTTGTTGTCCCAGGAAAAGATTGTTTTATTCTTACAGACATGTACTCAGCGCTCCCATCATTGAAAATTATTACTCTGCAATCTCCCAAAATTATTCACCGTATAGCGTCTAAACTTGAAACTCTAACCTAACTATACCAAAAAATATCCTTCCTGTGGGTACCTGGTCATTCAAATAAAATCTGGAACGAGCTTGCAGACCACTTAGCCAAAGAAGTTACAGACAATACACCATGTATTGAATGGATTTCTCCTGAAGATATAATTTCGAACCTGAAAAAAGCATCGCATCAAAACACTATCAACAGTTATAGAAATAGTAAATACTTCCTCTCGCTGGGAGACATCCCTAGCATTGCAGCATTATCCCCGTGGTTAAAAAATCGAAGGGAAGATGTTGTTTTGGACAGACTAATCAGTAAAACTATTATAACTCCAGGATTGTTCAACCGTTTTAATCTTCATAGTGATCCCCTTTGCCGTGACTGTAATAGCATCAATGATATTGAACACATACTTCTCTCGTTCAAAAAATATACATACTATAGAGACAAATTGTGGACATTTCTCCAGTTAGATAAACAAGATACCTCCTTCAAAAACGTGTTGTGCAAAATGACTGCTAACAAGACTAATCTACAAACTTCTCTTCAAGTGATGAAGCACTTCAACATCTACTAAGTTTTTCGACCTCATCCAGTTGTGACCTTGCTTTGTGACTCGTCCCTTTTTCACCACTCTGTGTTGCGAGAATGCTCCGTCTTCTTTTACATCTGCTCTTCATTGGAACTCCCGAAAATGTACTAAAGTGCACCAGTGGAACTGCTTTTAACTGTTAACTGAGTGAAACTGCAATTTGTTTTTTGTGCGTGTTTTTTTTGTGTGTATTGACAAGATTTTTTAAATATTAACTTCTGGAAACCGGGGATAAAAGCCATTGTAGCTATAAATCCAAATACCTTATATCTTTCAAGGATTACTACTTTGTAAAAAACCTGTGACGTCATTGTTTTGTTTTGTGTTCTAAAAATATATGTTCTAATAAAAGTGTGTTGATGTTGTTAAGGTATTGGATTCCAATTTTGAAGCATATTCACTTGTCATGAAATAATGAAATATCCCATCTTATTTTACGAAGTTAAAAGAATCTGATGATCCAGCCTTTTAGTAATTTGTAGATTTGTTTTTGTATTACTGAAGAATGTTGGTGCAACAACACTTAACCCTCATTTAACTTGTGATGGATTGTTACTTTTATTATCTGGTCTTCACCCCGTCTTCAAATTTCCCCCTCATCATTATTTTCTTTCTGCTTTTCGTTTTTGTTTTGTTTTATTTCGTTTACCATCACAGCTGTGGTTATCTGCGCCTTCACGATCTACACTTGTTTCAACGAATACTACCGCAACCCTGGAAACAAAATGAGTGAACTTTTGTAAAAGAATTTGTATTTTGCATATTTAGCTGTATTTCCGGACGGGCTAATTGGTGGTGATAGAATTTCAGAAGTAAAATGCACAGCAAATAATACACCGGATGAGACAAAAGTTTTTTTAAAATTCATTTTGGAAATTAAGTAAAGATGAAAAACAACCAAAAATAAAAATCAAAAATATTATTTTCAAGTGCCGATCCAGCCGCATATAACACGAAAAAATATTTATTTTCAAAGTGGACGGCAGAAAACCGAAAAAATAATTCATAGATCCAAAATTTTGGCAATGAAAAAAAAATTAAGATTCTTTTAATTTGACTATTTATTGCCAAAATTTGTTGATCTCAGATATCTCGAATGAATGAAAATTCGGATTCTTTTGCAATTATAGAGGATCAAAAGAAAAAAAATGAATGGGAAAAAAAAGGAGAAAGCACAATGCTTTCGTACCTTTTTTTTTTCTCTGAATATTTTTATAACTGTACTTTTTTACATACAATTCATAAATCAATGCTATTTTGTCTGCATTCTTTTTTTTGCAAAAATTTTATTTATTTGATCTTGTGCTTATGAGATTTTGCACAAACATTTATCCTATTCATATCTCTTGCAATAAATAATGGTTAATTTTATTATCAATTGAAATATAAGATTGCTTTTATCAGAAAAAAACAATTTTAATTTATAATCTGCACGAGCATCTCGAAAAAACAGCCTTGAATAATGCGTTGCCATAGCATTTACAAAAGCTCTGATTTAAAAAAATAAATTCATGACTACAGCCAATAAAACCTAGAATAACGTTATTGTGAGCACGTGATTATATGAAATGTAATGAATAGGAAATGTGATATTTCTTTAAACAATAAAAGCTAGAAACAATTTTTTTTGGATCGTTTGCAATACTAAAGGAACTCATTCAATGAAAACATTAAAATGAATAAAAATATTATTTAAATTGCACGAGCACGTGGTGCTTGGCCGTTCAAAAAATTATGTTCTGACACGATACATTGAAATATGAATATTCAATTGAAATATGAATATTTCATTTTAATCTTTTGTAATTTCCATAATATCTTAAAGAATTATTCAACAGAAATTTCTCGGATTCTTCGTAAAATACAATTTTTAATTTTACTTTCAAAACGTTTAAATGATGCAAATATAAATATTTTGTATGACTTCAGTCAATAAATGTTCTTATAAAAAATTATGAAGTTTACATTTTAAACAGTCCTTTTGTTCTAAGGAATCCTATTCTGAAAAATACTCTTCATACTTCAAGTTTTAAAATGAATAAATAAACTTTGTCTTCTGCTATCAAATCTGTTAGTTTTTACATATCAATATTAGATCAATCAATATTTTCATAATCAGAGTCCAATCACCGTCTAGGAATCCTGGTAGCGTATCTTCTTTGAGACCGTCTATGAAATGGTCTGAAATCGTCTGCTTTTGCAGAAGAACGATATTAAAAATTCATAAATTATTCAGTTTTAGTAAATGATTTAGTTGATTGGAAATCAAAAATGTTTTTCTTTAAAATATTGATGTCTCAAGAAAACTGTGGTGTTATTATTATTATTATTATTACTTTATCGTGATGCAAAAATCAATTTTGTGTTGTTATAGTTTCGTTAAGCTATAGCGTTGTAAATTTTATTAAGTTTTTAAATCATGTTATTCTTTAATGTAATAAATTATTGGATATATAAGGTTCAATGTTAGTAAAATTAATTATTATTAGATTAGAATATTATCTGTACTGCGTATAAATAATACTGAAGGAGAAAGTTTTTGTATTAGTTGAATTTTAAACACTTTCATTTTTCAAGTTCCCATTTCAGTTGAGAATATTGAAAATTGAAAGAGATGCATTACACAAAATATTGAATTGTATACGGTTTTTAGAACAGTAGAAAATGTTAAATGTCTCATAGAATTTGAAGTTAAATATACTTTTGTGAGTAAGCAATCAAGAACAAGCTAAGTAAAATTTAGCAATAAGTCTGAATTATAAAATTAACTAAAACTAAGTTAGTCACTGCTTTTATGAAAACGTTTTCTTATATGACAAGGAAAAAATGCTTTTTAATGTGTAAGCATTTGTGTAATAATATAATTTACAACTATTTGTTTATCAATTCCTGTTGATATAGGAGTAATCCTAATTTCTATTTCGGACGAAGCAATATTCCTACCCAATTATTTAATTGAATCTCGCACAACTCTTTTTTAAAACTTTAGTTGCATACAAATAAACAAAATTGCTGATATGCTTTCAGAAATGCGGAACAGTCTTGACTCATGATGCAAGTCAGAGAGAGAAAGTTTTGTAGTCAATTTACTCTTTTTTTCTGTGTTAAATGTTAGATTAGAATATTATCTGTATTATATTGAAACAAATTCTTTAGAAATTAGATTCATTATTTTAAAAAACTTTCTAACTCCTATTTATTATTTCCATATTATTTTTTTTATTTATAAGTAAAAAATATTACAAATCTTAGATGAATTTTCAGTCTGAAATATTCCAGGCTCTGATACAAAATATGGAATCTTGGTTAAGCAGATGAATGGTTGTACTTTCAAAATCCAATAAATAATTAAAACAAAACAAAATAAATTTTAAAATAATCAAACAGTTAATGATTTAAATATTTCCAAAATCAAGATACATTCAATCTAATATGTGCATTTTATAATTTAATTCATTATTTTTCCTTCCAATTTATGTACATTGAATTAAGTTGGTTATATTCCACGTTTAGAAAAACTGAGGAATAGAATTCATCTGGATATTTCTCCAAAAAACTATATTTATATTTTCTTTTTAATACGGTACAAAGGGGCCATTTAATTAATATTTAGGATATTCTCCTTTTTGCGAAAATCAGGTAGAAATTAGGAACACCCCAGCTACACAGAATCACTAGACAATGTTGCAAAAGTTTAAAAATTCAACTAAATTTTGTCCGTTTCCTTTCTCATTTAAGCCGTTTCCTTTCTCATTTAAAAATATTAAGCCATTAATATTTTTAAAGTAAATAATTTATTTATAAAAATTTTTTAAGGAAAATTTTATTAAAATTTGCTGTTATTACTAAAACTATTGAGATAAAGAATTGAATCCATTCTTTGGAGATGAGTTCGAAGTCTTACATTTTCATAGACACGTAGATTTTGCCCATCCTCCTGCATCGAAAAATTAATAAACGGCAGAAACAGGCAGAAATCAGGAGCACCCCAGCTACACAGAAACACCAGGCAATGTTGCACAAGTTGAAAAATTCAACTTAATTTTTTTCATTTCCTTTCTTATTTAAGACAATTCAACATATTTTTGAAATAAACCATTTATTTATAAAATTAAAAAAAAGGGACATTTTATTAAAATTCGCTGTTAGTACTAAAACTATTGAGATAAAGAATTTAACCCATTCCTTGTAGATGAGTCCGAAGAATTACATTTTCATAGATACTTAGATTTTGCCCATCCTCCTGGATTGAAAAATTAATAAACGCTATTATTATTAAAAATGCCGGCTTGCTGGCACGGAGGTAGCGCGTCTGCCTCGTGTTCAGGAGGTCCCGGGTTCGAGTCCTGGTTCGGGCATGGTTGTTATTCTGTGTGCTATCTGAGAGATGTATGATTGTGCCCCCCTGTAAAAAGGGGTTGTGCAAGCGAATGGGATGAGTGTGTAGCAAAAGTCGTACTCTTGGCCCTAGTTGGCGCTACTTGAAACAAGAGACGCCTCACTCGGCTTAAATCTGCTGCTGGGCCCAGCAGCGAGCTTGTCCATAGGCAAGTGCCATTAGAAACAACAACAACAACATTATTAAAAATAAAGTCTTGTCAAACAAAATTCTATTAATATTAAATTATTCAATTACTCTTTCTTAATTATAGGATTCAGTAATATTAACAGAATTATGAAAAGCAATTAAATGCCCCGAAATCGAAGTGTTTCAAAAATTAATCAATGATGAATATTATGCTCTAAGATTCTGTCTAACATTCGCGCTGCCCTCCGTACGATTTTCTGTGCAAGCAGAGAAAATCTAAAATATCTAGTTCAAAGAGTAACTTTTCCAAACAAGTTTTGGTTCACGACCCCCTTTCTCATGATGTCCCAAGACCTCTACAATGAGAAAGGGAGTTTTATTGTTTTATTGGGGGTGGTTTGGTGAGTCAAATGACCTTCTGAATGTAATTCTCCCACACAGGAGTATCTCCTGGGGACCGGGAATCTTTTCTTGTTGGGTGTTATTCGGCTTGTCAATCAAACCTTTTAAGCTTCTTCTTTCGTTAGTTTAGTCACCGCCCTATCCCCCCACCAATAGGAGGCGCTTTTGACGACATCGGGTTTCTTTCTCTGTATATGGCACTCTTAACGGGAATAAAGATAAAAGGAGAAATCTGTGAATGTAATGAAAAGTGACTGGACTAGTTATTCTTGGAATAATCGTAACACTGAATTGCATATCTCTGAAATCCATCGGAGCAGTTACTTCTCACTTTCCGATAATTTCACTGTAAAGTGATTAGTCACCCCTCCTCTCAATTTTAGCGATCTTGACTTTCCAATATTCGCATTTGACAATATTCGCATTTGACTATCCTATGGAGATCATTGTTATTGCCTGTGAAATGAGTCGTAGCCGTCTCTGGAAGGCCACACTTGAGTCCCTAATGGCCATCTAAGTTTATTTACTCCGCTGGCGCCATCTACTGGCAGAATTTAGAAAGAAATCGACAGTTTTAAAGAAATGACATTTATTTTTAATGCAACTTTTTCAGAAAATTCTTTGCTCCAATAAACAAATTAAATAAATATTACTGAAAAAGAATTAGAAAAAGAAATTGAAATAGATAAATTAATTCGACCACGTGTTTCTTACATTAGTAAATTAAGTATTGATTACAATTAATAAATTTTAAATTTAATAATAATTAATAATTTTTAATTGCTATTATGATTGAAATAACAGATATTTGGAACACATATTTAAAAATAGCAATAGCAGAATTATTTGTTACTAAAAAAGAGGTGGATTATGCATCTCTAATTGCATGCAATATTTAATATTTTGGAGAATTGTCCTGAGACTTATATTATGAGACATTCTGAGTTGAACAATATTTTGTTAATTATTATTAATTTATTATCAATATTGAAAATTTGGAAATTCGGAGCATTTAACATTCTTAATTATCATTAATAATAATATGAAATATTATATTTTTGCTTCTGGAGATCAACGAAAATGCAGCGTGGCTTCTCAAGAAAAATATTTCTTAGACCGGTCATCTCGAAAAAAAAAATTATGTATGAATTATTTATTGATTTTCCATCTCCAGAAATGTTTTTAAGAAAATCGGTGGTTTAAATTTTACATATGAATCTAATATTAATCATTTTGTAAAACATTGAAATTTATTTCAAATACTTTTCAGCACCGATACACATCTTTGAATAGCTAGCTACTTAGAACATATACACTGTAATCTAAGTTACATTTTTATTAGATTTGATTTTTAATTTAGTGTTGTTTTATCTACTATATATCTCCTGAATGTGAGTAGTCTGTCATCATTTTTTACTCCTGTTTGTGCATCTTTTTTTTTTTTATGTGCGCTTCTTCTCGTTTTCTACGAGAGTTTTTTTTCGGTTGGCGGCATTTACATCAGTCCTTTCATCTTCATAGTTATAAAAGTATTTTGCTTGTTGTGTTGCCTTTTAAATGTATTGATTGACAATTTCACATACCATTTTGATTCGTACTAAAGTCGAATTTTCTTCAAAGACAATGAACTCTAAAAAACGTAAAGCTGATGATGAGGACAGTTCAGATTCAAAAGAATCCTTTCGAGATAAATTTATGGAAAATGAATCCACAAATATTAATGCATCCAATTGCGGAAGCGATGAATGTGGGAATTCAACGGATCAACAAACATCAGACAATGGCGGTTCATCGGAAAAGCCAGGTACTAGTGAAAACGTTTTTGAAGAACAATGCAATGATTCTGTTAATCAGTCATCTGATCATCGAGAAGAACAGAAGCAAACTGTAAGTTTTCATGTGTTGATAGTTAATAATTTCTATGCACAAATCATTCATATACATATAAGTCATCTTTAATATAATGTGTCAATCAGTAGCCTATGATTAGCCCCAAATCCAAAATAACTCTCAGAATAAACTCCGGATGGTAAAATGAGCCGGAGCTATTAATATTTATTCAATTAATTATAGAAGAAATTTATAATTTTTGTAAAAATTCTGTTATTTTTTTATACGTACTTTTAACACTTAAGTGGTAAAATGTTTCAAAATTTAGTTAATAAATAATAAAGAATATCAGTAAATTGTAATTCATTGTATTCTGAACTGTAGAAGAAAGATTTGTGTCCTTTGATGATTATGGTGAATTACAAGTGAAGCCTATGTTACTTTTTGCTTTCAGATTTAAACTTTGAATTGGGGAACGTTATTAAATTTTTTTCGATCGATATTCTTTTTATGTCATTTATTAAATTTCAAAAGAAAGAAATCGCAAATATTTGTTTTTTAAATCTATATAAGTGTGTATAATTTTTTGACACTATCATTAAGGAAATATATTAGGAGTTTCTTAAAACCTGTAATTATTTTCTTTATTTTCATGTCAGTATTAGAAGTAGAGATTTAGAACTGCAAGTTCAAGGGGGGAAAAAGAAAAGCTTATGTTTTAGTGGGAAGTTGGGATTGCCAATTAATCTTGTGTGTGTTTGCATTTCAAATTCAGTTTATATCATGAATTTGACAGAGTATATATGCAAACAGCATTGGCTGAGGTATGTTCTTGCACGATTTTCCTGGCTGATGATAGGTGAGATTCACCAAAATACATATTTGAAATAATTTATTAAAATTAAATTAATGTATTAAGGAAAACTACTAGAAGAAACATTAAAATAAGAAGTAATTGTCTAACCATTTGGAATCAAAATGATTTCTACCTTTGCTAATATTTCATAATTTTTTTACTGAAGGTAAAGAAAATAATTTCTGATTTATTGGTCTGTTGAATTATTGACATATTTGCTCAGAAATGGTACTTCATATCAAATTGCTTTACTCATTATTCTTGTTTTTTGATAAAAGTTGTCAAAAATGTGATTGTCATTTTTGTATCAATTAACCTTTATGAATATAACAAGCATTTTACAGCGATTACTATTTTTTTATTTGTCATAACCCTTCCTTAATTGTTTTATTTTAATGTTGAATTTTTAAGCGAAAACTATCTTTTCTAGTTTATTTTTGTTTTTTATATTTGGAATAATACTGTGAAGTTAGACAGCAGACAGAACATTCAAAAACCATGGGTACAATTTTATTTTATTTAAAATAATAACTGCAGAGATCATTATTATTTTTTTAGTTCTGCAAGATGATAAAATATATTTTGTTCCCATGCTTCTATGATAATTATCATTCTGGTTCTTTTACTTAATGTAAATGTAGAGTAAATTTCTAAAAGTTTCAATAAATTTTTCATGATATTATGATTATATTCAACACCATTTAAATTATATTTGTGATCATTTTTCTTTCTTATAAAATTGAATTATAATGCAAGTATTAAGTGATTGAATATTTGTTTTCATTAAAAAAAAGTATTTGGATATTTATTGAAATTATTTATGTCGCCAGTTGTTTTTGAATAATTTCTGCATCAAAAAAAAAAAAATCTTTAAAATTAAGTTATAGAGAGAGAGAGAAAGGAGGCTTTATTTCCGGCTTATGCTCCTGAATAAATTCTTAATTAAGTTATATTTGAAGTAGAAGGAAAAAACATAAACTGTAGTTTTTACATAAATGTATACACATAATACATGACATTATTTGCCTGTTTTTATAAGATTTTTAACTCTTTATTATGTGTGTTTAACAGATCATTGACATCATTATGAGCTTCTGAATGTAATTTTGTTTTATTTCGGCATTTTATAATTTAATCGTTTTCTGAAATGAGATGTAATTGAAACAATGAAGAAAAAGTTAATTGCAATGTTTGAGCAAATCATATTATTTAACTAATTAAATTTGCTAGTCGTTTCACTGTCAAGCAAAGGGGATAATTCCTACAAATTTTGTAGTGGCATACTGAGAGTAATGGGCACCTATGGTATAATATAATTTTTGCTCTTTGGGTTGTCATAATTTAAATTAATCAACCTTTGATGCATGGCATTATTTTCTATCCTTTATGATGTATTAATTTAAAAAAAATGTTTTGCATCTGATATTTTATCTTGATGGCATGCCATAATGCACTTGGATCATCTATATTCCCTTTTCCTCCAGTCTTTACTACACTGTGGCCATTCAGTTAAAAAATGATTGTATGAAATGGAACATTTATTCTACATTCACTTTTAATTGGTAATATTTAAAATATTCGTGTGTTAAGCATTAAAATTTCTGAGATATCTCATCAAATATCAGTTAATTTGGAATAACCCTGGAAAATTATTCCTTAATAAAAATTCAGATTCAAATATCATAGTAGGTTTATCCATTTAACTTACTAAGAGAGCAATTATTTTGACACAGTTGCTCTAAGATATAAAAAAATTAAGATTAGTTTTTAAAGCACAATTGTTTTATAAATGAAAACCTAATTTTTTTACATTATAAAATCAGAGCATTTTTATATTTCATTTTTAGAATTTTATGAATATATAAATTGTCTCTTTTTTTTACTGAGCATAGGGGAAGGGGGTAACCCCCCATGAGTCATAAGACTTTCACTGGGTTAAGTTTTTGTTATTTTTTAAAATGCATATACATTTTCCTGGTAACAGTATTGTTATGATTTTTTTGTGTCATTTTGATGTCATAATATTTCATATTATTTAACAAATTATTTTTTTCCTTAAAATTTTTTCCCCCCTTTCAAGCACTTTGAAGGATCTAAAAGTTCTGGGATACTACTTTTTTGTGGAGGCACAAATTGGGATTTGATTGGTCGTAGAGAATTACCCAAAAATGGTAATTAAAATTGATTTTTTTTGTTTGTTTTCAGTCTTCATACATGAAACCATATTTGTAATTTGTTTTGATAGTTGTTCGATAAAAACTTCTTTCAAAAAATGAGTTACAAATATAAATGTTATTATTAGCTTCAAGGATGATTTTTATGTATTCAGAATTCCAAGTTTTTCCAAATCTGTAATTACAGATTTTTGAAATGTACTCTTTGACTATCTTAGATTTTATTTTACAGCAACCATGTCATCAATATTAGTTAATCATTAACATTATACCACCATCTATGAATATTTATAACTTAATTGCTTTATATAACAATGAAATGTTTTATTTTATTTTATTTTGTTTAAATAGTAGTATTTATATAGATGAATTACTATAGAGTTTAATTCTTTACATTCAACCAGCTATTATCTCTTATGTAGCAGCTTCTTAACAACTTCTTAAGACATTATACATTGGATACTCGATGCATGGGGGAGAATTCTGTATTTAAAAGAATATTTTGCTGAACATGAGGCATAGGTTTCCTAAAACAAACTTATGCCTCAAAGAAGAAAACTAAATTTTAAAAATAAATCCATAATTGAAAAATTGAGGAATAATGTAAAGAAATAATCCAATTTTGAGTAAGTTACTTTTCTGTGATGGCATTACTTTGCATGTTCAAATTTACTGATGTACATATAAGAAACAGGGTGCTGATGGATTTGGGAAATCAGGAAAAGTAAGGAAATTTTATCAGTCTTCAAAAAATCAGGAAAACTTCTTAATATTTCTAAAAATCAAAGAACATTGCCAACAATATCATTTTGTAGCATGTATGTGAACAATTAATTTTATGTTATCAATTCTGTACATCTGAAGCCTAATATGGCCAAAGCAATCACAGTAACAGCAGTCCAAGATAGCTTTTTTTCAAGGATTTGGACACTTTTTGGAGTTTTCTTATCAATAGAAGAGCATTAAGACGATGAACGTTGCTAACTACAACCCTGATGAAATTTTCGGGAGGAGGAAAAAAACATCTTTCACTTTTCAAAAACTAGAGTGCAAATAAATTTTTCTTCAACCTGCTTTCAACTGAAAATGTTACGATGATGCCATAGATGTTTGAATAAATTTTTTTTTAAAGCTTCATACCACAAAGCTAAAATATTGAAAGAGGGGTTTAGTACAAAGAGCATTGAATTGTTTTCATGGCCAGGAAATAGTCCGGATCTTAATCCTGTTGAGAACTTATGACACCACTGGGAAAACTCTTTTACAAATGAGTCATCCATAAAATAAAGGAGAACTAATTGAGGCTATAATTGTTTCCTGGAATCATGTAATAATGAAGGAAGAGCTCAAAACTCATCAGCTCAATGAAATATCTATGTGAAGCTACAATGCTAATTACCTGATAACTAACTGAGCATCTACTATTGGAGCATCAGCTGAGCAATAACTATTAGAGCATCAGCTTCTAATGTATTTCGATAATTATTGTCATTCAAATATTTTGTATTCCAGATATTTGAATTGTATTTTTGTATTGAAATCAGTTTTAAATTATGCCTAAAATGATATACAAGACTGCATTTTGTAAATTGTAACATTTTCGATAGGTATATAAGCTTAGAAAACATAAGGATTTTCAAAAGTGTCCACAGTTTATGACATTGCTGTAAATTAATTAGCCCTGATATATGCAAATCAAATTGAATAATTTGCAGTAAGCATTTTGTGTTTTGAAATTGATTTACTGGATATACTATATATCATAATTAATACAACTCATTAAATTGTAGAAATGGTTTTATTAGAATTTAGTTATTTACTTTCCATTTTATTTTCTGCATACTCTAAGAAAGTCTTGAATATTTTTTTCAGCAAAAGATGCTGTTGGTAAAAATTTGTGGGGACCTCATCGATTGGCTTCCCTTCAGGGAATTAAGGTCACAGGAGTCTTCTCTGGCAGCTGTGCTGTTCACAGTGTTATTATCATTGAAGGGGGACAAGTTATGACCTGGGGTTTGTGAATATTTTTTTATTATATTTAAATGAGAAAAATAGTTCTTTATTAGATATTTATATCATAATTTACTAGATTAGATACTTGTATCTTTATATCAATGACAAGCTGTTTTACTTTTTTACATTATTACTATTAATTCAGTTATAATAACCAATTTAATTGTAATTATACAAACATAGTGCATTTTGGGTGTGCTAAAAGTATTGAATACTAGAACATACTTAGAAGTGAATACAGATATTTAAATTTATCTAATTTTTGTTTCATAAATATTTATGTAACAAAATGCTTATATGCTTATACTTGAAATTACTATAGATCTTTTAACTTTTAATATTGATTTAACTGCATTCCCTGAACTTTCTTTTTTAATATCTAACTTCTCATTATAAGGAAATGCTTCTTTTCACATTTTCTTTAATCATATAAAAATATAAGTAACATTTAAGTCCATGAAAAGATGTCTTAAAACCAAATGTAATTTTGAAACTTTCACTTCATTTCTTGTTGCCTAATTCATAGACTGAAAGATTTTGAAAAATAAGTACGGTAGCTATGAAAAATGATTATGTTTTTATGTCTTATAAGTAAATTAAAATTAATATCAGAAAAATGTATCGAATGTCTAAGGAATTTTTTAATTGGAAAAAAAATCAAGGTTTCTTTTCCGTTTGCGAGGCGTAAATGTCACTAATTGCGAGCCAAGTTGCGAAGTGAATGACAAAACAATCAATGGGATTCTACATTGTTTAGTGATTTTTTAATTGCGCTCGGCTAACGAAAAAGTACAAAATCAAGTAATTTAAAATTTGGTGGAGCACAGATGTCGGTATGACTTACTATAATTAAAATGCTGTTGTTAAGCATAATTTGATTGAAAAAAATTAAAAATAAATATGGTTAATTAATCAATAAATTAAAGAAAACAATTACCTAACTGCTATTATTATCTATGCATTTATTTTGGGCAGAAAAATACAAATGCAGACATTATTTGTGCACAATAATATTTTTATAAATTATTGGGAGGGAGTTCAATTTTTTTCTGTCTTTATTTAATTAATGAGAAATCACTGATACACTCATTCCCACTTTTTAAAGTCTTTTCTTTTTAATTTAGTAGCATTATTTTAAATAATCTGCTTGTAGAGCACTTGACAGACAGACAGATAAACATGTTGACTTTCATCACCAAGAAAGATATAATTAAGGAAATCAGGGATATAAGTCTTAATTTGATTTGAGGAAAATTTCTGTTCATTAATGGTTTCCAAGATTCTCTGTTATTTAAGTTGTTAAGGTGAATATTTTTTATAATATGAAAAATTAATTCCATAATTACTGTAATGTGATTATACTTTGAATTAATTTTTTCGTTTGTCAAAAAATCATTAAAAAATTGAATTTAAATTTAAAAAATGAAAATTTTTATTTTTACATAACTGAAAGGGAATTATTTTAGTGTTATAGATTCAATGAGCATAAATTTTAAAAAAAATTCTTCCATTGCTAAAAATCCTCTGTGAAGAAGGTTGTTTTGAATATTTCTTATTTAAAATTATCAGAAATTTTGATATTTTATATCTGAATCTCTTTCCAATCAAATTCTTTTGTTGATAAGCAAAAGATTTAATACTAAAAATTGAAATCTGCTACGTGTTTTTCAATGTATCATGCCAGAACATAATTTCTTGAACAGCCTATCATTGAAAATGTGTTACGTAATTAAACAATCTAATCTACTTTTAAAAAGTTTTTTTTATTAATCTTTGAAGAAAACATCTCAACAAAAAGTGGCAGATTTTGCAAACATATGGATTGCCAAAACAATTTAAAGTATTTTTTTAAAAGAATTTTTATTCAAGGTTGAAAAAAGTTGGCAAATTGGATATTAAAAAGGTCTTTATTTCGAAATTGTAGCCATTTACCAATATTTTTGAGTTTTTTATTTCTATTTTTGAGAAAGTTGAAATTTAAAACTTCAGTTCCTTGGCTCTGCATTTTTGTTGATGCTAAAAACCTCAGCCAAATGAACCCTAATTGAAACACCACGTGCTCCTGAAAGTTAAATATTTGTATGTATTTTAATTGTTTCATTGAATTAGTAACTTTAGTATTGCAAACAATAATAATAATTAAAAAAAAACTTTCTTGCATTTATTGTTTAAAAAAATATCAATTTCCTTTTTTTTTTCTTTTCTTTTTTTTCATTTCATATAATTACCTGCTTAAGATGACATTTTTGTATGTTTTATTTGCTGTAGTAATTAACTTTTTTTAAATTCAGAACTTTTGTTAATGCAAAGGCAACACATAATTAAAAACTGATTTTTTGATATACTCTTGCAGAAAATAAAATTTTATTTTTTTCCTACAGAATTTTGTTGAAGCCAACAATCTCATCCCAAAAACTACATCATGTTCTGACATAAAAAATAAAACAATATAAAAATTTTAAAAAATGGAGATCCACTGTCGCAAATTTTAAGTTATCATGAGGAAGTCTTATTATTTTTTTAAAAAAGTAAATCATTTTTGGAATCTTAATTGTATTTAATATATAATAATAAATAAAGATTAAATTGAAATCTACTATGCATATTTCAATGTATCATGTCTGAAACTAATTTCTTGAACGGCCAAGCAACACATTCTCATATGTTTCATATAATCATGTGCTCAAAATAACATTTTTCTGGGATTTATTTGCTGTAGTCATTAACTTAATTTTTTAATCAGGACTTTTGTAAATGCAATATCAAAACATTATTAAAAGTGGATTTTTTGAGATGCTTGTGCAGATAATGAAATTTCAATTCATTGACCACCGTTTTTGTTGATGCCAAAAACCTCATCCCAAAAAATCACATCCTGTTCTGACATGATAAAAAAATAATAATAAAGTTTCTTTTCAGGAATAATTTTATGCTTTGACTAGAAATAGTATGTAAAGTTGGTTTAGCTGTAATTTAATGGTTGAAGGCAGAGGCGGATTTCCGAACAGGCGCATGAGGCACGCACCTTGGGCCTCATAAATTAAGGACGTCAAAATTTAGTTCTAAAATAATAATAACCTATTATATGTATTATAATTTTGAAAAACTGGATAATATTTAATAAAATCTTTCACTTTTACATTTTACTATTCCTACACCCAGTATTTCATCTATCTAAATCAAAGGATCAAGTAATATCAGTACCCTTTAAAAACTAACTATTCTGAGAATGAGAAAGTTTAGAGTAAACCGAGGGGGAGGGCAATTTTTGACATCTTTTATCTTGTATGAAACTAATGAGATAGATATAATATTGCACCATCCTTCGCACTCGGACTCTATGACATACACAAATAGCTCACTAAGTCTCAAAGTAATGAACATGTTTGTATAATAGGACCTAGGCAGCATTTTAGCTAGAGATCTTAGAAGTTCTTTGCTGATGGAGGTAAGTTTCTCCAAAACCTTTTGTTGGTAGAGGCTTAGAGTTTCACATTTTGAAATTATTGACTTTGATTTGTGTTGTGGAAAGTAATTCATTTCTGTGTTTGACCAATGTGAAGATTGGTAAGCATATAATTTTTTAATAAATTTTTGTTTCTATTTTTGTACTTTAGAAAATATTGTAATTGTGGCTTTATATGTTTTGGAACATTTGAAGGTTAAAAGCAGGGCTGATTTACAATATGAATAGTTAGGCATTGGCACTGCTGAAAAGAATAAAATAAACTGGTTACTTTCTCCTTTTAACTGAGAGGGGAAATTTTTCAACTCGGATAAATCATCAAAAATGCAGCTAATATTATTATGCGACAATTTTTTTTTAATGTTTTAGCCATGCCACCAAAAAGAAATATTGAATCAGAAGCTTTGAAAGGCAAAAAGAAAAACAAGAATATGCAGAATGATATAAAAATTTACTCAATAATTTTATTATAATGTTTGAAAAAAGAGCTAAAATGAAAAACGAGCCAGAAAGAGCTATTGAGTAAACTAATACAGTATGTGTGCCTTAAAGAACCAATGAACAAATTGAAATTGAATTTACACATAAAGAAAACGTTGAGCAAGTTGAAGTAGAATATAAATTCAAACAAATTATTGAGCAAGTTAAAATAAAATGGGAATTTGAAAAGACCGATGAGCGTACTGAAACAAAATGTGCACAAGAAAAAAACAATGAGTAAGCTGAAATTGAAAATGAATTTGAAAAAATTGGTGAGTGAAACGCTATAGAATGCAAACCTAAAAAGACAGACAAACAAATTAAAACAGAGTATGCACAAGAAAAATCTGTCAAAGTCAATTTTTTGTTCATAGGTTTCGCCTCCCCCCTTATTTTTAACACACTCTCACATAAAATCAGATACAGAGCTTAACAGAATGAAAATTAAGCATAAAAAGTGCATACTACAAATATAACTGGGGGAGGAGGGCGTCAAATTGGATTGCACCTCGCACCTCTGAAACTCCAAATATGCCACTGGTTGAAGGCTTTCAAAAAATAAATATCAAGTAAAATGCTGATGATTCTCCAAAGAATTTGATACTTCTAATATGGGCGGAGCAACTGCAAAAATTGAAGACAGGAATTTTTAGAATCTTTTAACAAATTACCTTTTAAATTCTGTAATCATAATGCACCAATGAGCCAATGTGTGCTTGAAATCTGACAAGATGTGATCAATTATGTAAAATGAAATAGAAACTTCCCAAAGTTGCCTGTTATTCATTTTGAACTTTTCCTCAAGCGAATAGAAATAAATCAAAACCTGTAATTCTCTCCCCCCCAAGTAACAAATTCAGTCCCCCCCCACATTAATGAAATTAGGCTTAATATGTTTCCAGCTGATTATTTCAAACTATTCTGCTTCTTTTCTTAATGGTTGATGTATTTAAAATTAAACATTGTTAATTGAAGTGCTTTTGAATTTAAATAAAGCAGAATAGAGAAAATTAAAAAATTCTTATCTGTATTGCGTTATCCCAATTGGTGTAGAAAATTCACGCATTTTGCATTACCTTAATTGGCGTTGAAAATTCAATGCTAGTACAATTTTTTGGTCAATTATTAGGCTGGGATAGCCTGATTGATAGAGCATTGGCTTCACATCCCTTGGGCTGCGAATTCAAATCTTTCAGCCAAAACTCTTTGTGAATGTGTGTGATGTGTCTGTCGTGTGTTAAATCTGTCGTAGTTACAAAGTCCTCCATATCAAGAGTAATACCACTGGGGTGTACTGGGTTGGAGGTGGCTGTTCTCTGTTCCAAATCTAAATTATGATCTTTGGATGAATGAATAAAATATGTGAATGAAGTCTGTGACGGGGGGTGATAAAGGGTTTGTGACGAGTATGAGCTGGAAGTCAGACTTCTGCCCTCGGGTGCTCAGGGGTCCATACCCATAGAAGTTACTGCTCCCCTCCTTTTATTGCAAAGCAGAATACGAGAACAGCAGCAACAATTATAATTTTTTTAATAAAAAGTAACTGAAATAAAAATTTTCTTTGTTAACCTAAGTAGAAATTGATTTTGAAAATTTGTTTTTTAAATGACTTGTTTAGTTGAACATGGTTAATAAATTTATCATTTGATCCATTTGCTATTCATATATAAATGATTCAACTTCATCTTTCCTAGAAGGAGGGGAATAAAAAAGGGAATCATTAATCCTACTCTGATTTTAGTTGATCATTGAGGAACATCTGAGTCTGGGCTATGCAAAAGTGATTCTAGAACAAATATACATACATGCATTACATACCTTGAATCTTTAGCATATTCACTTTGGATTAAGGAAGCTCCTTTATTATTATTTACCTAAATATTGTATATGGAGATTTTTATGTGTTCTATTATCTAGATAACTGTGATTAAATTTATATTTCTTATTTTTAGGTCGGAATGATAAAGGCCAGCTGGGTCATTGTGATAATAAGAGAAGAGATATTCCAACTATTGTTGAGACGTTGAAGGATCACAATATTATTTCTGCAGCTTGTGGGCGATCACATACTTTATTTCTCTCTGGTACTATTTCTTTATTTTCAATTCATCATTTTATCAATTAAATTTAGATTCATGCCTACTGGGCCACTGTCTATGAATTGATGAGAGAAAAAAAATTATAAAATTCCATTGTAGTAATAAATTACAAATTTAAAAAATAAAATAAAATTTATATAAATAATTTTAATTTTTATAGACAATAAAAGACATTTTAAAATCGTTTAAATTTTTTATTTCTGAATTTCATTTGTTAGTATTGTTTTCTGCTATTAAACAAAAAATACATTTCACAGTATTAAAAAAAAAATAGTTTTTCAAAATCCAGTGTATAATTTTAAAGTTTTATTTGGTACATATTTGGTAAATATAAAAAGTTTGATTGTAATTCTTTTGATTTTTCCTCTTTTTGAATGCAAAGTAGAGAGAACCATTCATTGTAAAAAGTGAAAGTTGAAATTCATTGTAAAAAGTGAGCAAAAGCTTATAAATCAATCATAGTTATCAATTGGAATGTTTTATACAGTAAAATTAGGAAACATATTTTTTTAAACCTTGTAGAGGTACAGGGATTTATTTTTCCAATTAAAAACTTGATTAATTAATGATATAAATCAATAAAAAAGTAATTAGGTTTTGCACTACCATCTGTGTCTGTATTAGATAATAAAAAATGTGTTTTCCTTAATTGGGCACAAAAGAAAGAAACTCGTCTAATTAAGAAAAGGAAAAAGGTCACTTTTGAGAAGAAGCTACTGCTATTGTCTGTGTAATTTCTGTAGGCGGTTCAAGGACACTCGATTCCAACATTCTCCTTCTCTATTGCCATGGTTTCAATAGAGCTTGGTTTTTTTCAATCCAGTATGTTTCAGGAAGGGCATTAAGCTGGCTGAGTAAACAAACTATTATATACAATTGTTGAATCTGAGATATTTTTGTAAGTAAATAAACAAATAATAATCATTTTTAAAAATCAGCTAGAGTTCTCAGTTAAACTTTATTGCACATTCTTTAATAAAGATGCCTTGTATGGTGTAGAATAGTTGTAAAATATTTATCTTTGGCATGAATTTAGCATTTTTTACTGAATCAACTGTCTGATTCTCAGCCAATTATTTAGTGGTTAATCCCTGGCAAATGGGTTCTTTAAAGTGAATTTTTCAGAAAGTTTATTCCATTCTTAAAGTTAAAAAAAAAAACATAAAATATTTATTAGTTTTCATTAAAATATATTTAAGTGATTAAAATATGACAAATTTTCCTTATTTTTGCTATTTTAAAATGCTCCTTTTCAAGTAAACAACAACAAAAATGATTTTCTTTTAATGCAATAAATATAATTGTGAAAGAAATAAAATCTGTAGAATGATGGTTGCTTGGAATGTGCTAATGATTCTACTTACTAATTAGATTTTTTTGTTAATTTATATAGTTGTATCATCAAACCCGAATTTGAAGCTCTAAGTTGTTTTGTTATTGCCAATCCCTCTGTATTAGATATCCTATTCTAGCTAAGATATAGTTTACATATTTCATTAAGTGAAAATGTCATTTTTAGATATCTTTCTTTATCTTTTTTGTAAAATATATCTATTAGACATCATAATGTCAATGTCTAGAAGAGACAAATTCTTATTGAGAACTTATCAGTTTTACTGTGAGATAAAAGGTGAATATTTCAAGGAAAAGGACCCTCAATCATCAATCATTCTCTTATCAGTAGGAGAAATGTGCATTCTCTATAGCCCCCTCTTGTACATGTCAAGTTTTCCTGCCAAAGGTAGTTAAATCACAGTAAACCTACAATGGGAGCATAAAGGAATCACTCAATTCCAAACAAACTTGAACTATAAAGCAAAAAGCTATCAGAATACCTTAAAAGCTGTGTAAAAAAGGCCTCAGCGTTGCAAGGCAGACAACCAGTAATAAGGTAGAAAATGTGACCTTGAACCGCTTACAGAAAATACATACTATAGCACTATGCCATTATTTCTCTTAACTTTTTTAGTAGTGTCTCTGTACTTAAATCTTCCTCACATTTCCCCAAATTAGGCAAAGTTTATAAACTTTTTGGGAGTTATTTATTACATATTTCTATATTATTGTCAAAGACAATTTTAAGAGCAATGAACAATATATGTCAATTTTTGTAGGAGTTACATAAAAAAATTAATATCTCTATTATTAGAACATTCCAGTGAGGTTGCTTTTTTTTTAAATAAATGATATGATGCTGCATTCTTTGGCATGTGCCAATTCCATATATCAAGAAAAATACAATATATTTTGCTAAATGCTGTTTCTCTAGCTCATTTTAAAAGTTTTGCTCATATTTGTTTTAGTACTTCTGCTGTATTGTTTTTGTGTGCGTCTTTGAATTTTACTTTGAATTATTTTTCTTAATATAAAGCAATAATTGAAAAGTTACTCCATTTTACTACTTTTCTTGGTAAAAGAAGTTTTACTATGAAGAAATAGCCTATTGTTACCCCTATTGTTGAGTTTAACAGAATTTAATTGCATTGTTATGAACATGCTAATGATTTTAGATTTATAATAATCATTTAATTTTGTCAAACAGTGTTTGTAATTTTATGTTTTATTAATTCTATGTGTCTTTCTGCAGAAAGAGGCATTGTGTATACTACAGGTGACAACAAAATGGGCCAGTGTGGTGTAGGATCCCAAAATAATGCCATTAATATTCCCACAAAGGTGAGTTATGCCTCAACATAGTTCCATATCTTATTTACAAATTGTTTAATTGCTTGTTTGCTTTGTTTCACGTTTTGTAATCAATTATTTAATTACCTTATCATGTTAAAGTTTTAAATTTATGTATGTGTATTCTTGGCAAAGTATATAACCTTTAAGTTTTCTAAAATATTATTAGTTAAATGAATAATTTAATTGAATTGTGATTTCAATATCTTTCACACTATTGGGTTGGTAGTAAAAAAAGTATATGTATTACATAAGATTGTTATTAATGATTAATGCATGAATGACTAAAATAATAGAAAATAATTATAATAATGAGAAAAAAAATCTGCTTAGTACAAAAATAAAAATCTGTTTATTTAATTTTGAACAAATTATTCTAGGTATCTTTCAAAGGAAGGTCTATTATAAAAGTTGCTTGTGGTGCAGAATTCAGTGTTATTGTTGACGTCAAAGGTGGCATGTATAGCTTTGGTTGCCCTGAATATGGACAATTAGGTAATTCTTAACTATTAAAAAAGTTTGTATTTTCAAGAATTATGCCTAAACCATTTGGAAACTAAAATTATATTAGCAGAATTGTGAACTGAAGCTATATTAGTAAAATTTATATTGGAACTAATTTATGAAAGTCTAAAACACAAGTTCATTTATATCCGAGTTACAGAATCAGAGTCTGTTGTTTCTGTTATTCCAATAATAGTAATAGCAGCAGAATGTAAGGGCACAGGAGTCTTTCTGTGACTCAGCTGTGAGATCTGAAGTTAAAAGAACTGAATTGAATGGGACTTTTAGCTTATTTCTTAACATTTACCTCTATGGATCTAAATTATCTGAAGGGATATATATATATAATTTTTTATGCTTATACTAGCCAGGTTGCATGGCACTGATCGATTTTTAAATAATTTTCTCTTAACTTATAAAAAATAAATATTATTTTTAAAGTAAATATTATTTTTAAAGTAAACATTATTTTTATTAAAGTATTATAATGTATAAAATACTTTTATGTTCTCAGCTTTGTTTTTAAGTAAAATTAGTGTACTTGTTAAACCAAATAACTTTTTTCAGATTTACAAATCTCATAACTTTAAATGAGCAATATTTGTATTTCATGTATTTCAGATATGACTAATGATTTGAATCAAATTTTATATTTAGATAAGGTTTTGTTTTTTAGGTTGATTTATATAGGTATCTTTCCTGAGTAAAAAGAAGGAGGAGGGAAACAATTTTACACTTAATATTCTTATATTTTTTATAACTGAATATTGATATGTGACTATACATTATCTGCATAAGTACATTGGATGGATTAGTGGTTAGAACTTTGTACTCCCATGAATTTTTCTCTTGTTTGATCCCAAGCTTGTAATTCAATTAATTTTACTAATCTTATATGCTATGTTATAACTTACAACAACAATATATCACCATACCTACAAGTATTCTGTCCAGTTCTATTCACAACATTGTCTCTCGCCTACTGGCATTGTTGGTGAATGACGGCTGGTATAATGAGCATTTATTATACAAAACATAGCGTTTGTATTTTAAAAAAATCTGTCTTAATTATTGTTTTTGTTATCATATAGAATGTCACCCATTGGCTTTAAAAAAATAATACCCTATTTTATTTCAATTGTGTGTAAATTTGTACGTTTATACATATAATATTTCATAAATTATTGAATTTTCAATTAATGGACCTGGTATGTTTAGGTTTACCATGTTACAAGAAAAATACAAGGAATTTAAAATCATCTTCAGAAATGGGCAATGCCAGGAAATTTAAAGATTGAGAAAGTACTTTGAATTTTTAATTTCTTTTTCTTTTTTCATCTAAAATTTGCCAATCCCTAAAGATTGCAAGATTAAAAGATCATAGTGATACTGTCTAAAAATGAAACCAAATTAGAAATAAATATTATGTTTAAATGTAAAAAAGTAATCAAAAAGAAAGAGAAAATGAATCTGGCTTGCAGTCCTTTTCAAGGGTCACCCTCAGGCAGGTATTTAAAAATGCCATACATTTTTTGTAGGGGATAAGCTCCATTTTTGCAACAGTTTCTTAAAAAATCTTTAAACAATTAAAAAGAAAAATTCTATGCTTTTATGAAGTTTTGAAGTACTTTTACAAAATGCCAAATGGGTCTTATAATAAGATATTGGTATGAACCAACCAACAGAGTTTCTATAAGATATCGGAATGCAATATTTTTAAAGTTGCCATTTGTCAAGAATTGTATGAGAATTTCAAAGTTATATCAAGTTTAGCAGGTATTTACTTTTACATATTAGTGTAGATGAACCATATGTAAATTTAAAATTTTCAAAACATGTTAAGAAAAGGCTTCTGTGTTAAAATGACAATAAAATTTTAGATCTAGTTACTTTTGGGCTTCACGTAACCCATTGAGTGTTTCAGTTTGAACATAAATCTACTAAATGGAAAGTACATGGTATTCTAAGAGCAATACATAAAATATGTAAAGATAGTCCTGCTAGGCATGTCAATTTCCAGGAAGTTGCTGATTCTTTTGAATTTTCATGGAGGTTTTATTCTTTCCACTGTGTAGAAATATCAGTATGTGTAAAAGTATTCTAAATTTTTTTGACAAAATTAAGAAATGTATAGGTTTTAATTAAAAAAAAACTTTTCCTAGATTTGTTACAAGTGATAATATTATAAATGCCTGTCAGAATAGATTTATTCTGGTTAAAATTAGCTTTTCTTAAGTTTTTATTCTTTAGACTTTTCTTTAAAAAATTTTGATTTGAAAAATTGGTGCCTTTCTTACATAAAAATCCTTTCATTTTTGTTAAACAGTTAAAAACATTGTCAAAAGAAGGATATTCAAAGAGGTTAATGTATTTATTTATGTTTGATAGAACTTGATTCTATAAATTTAAGGCTTAGATAAAATTCTGATATTGGAGTAATGAATACAAATTATTTGATTTTGGGTGGAATTGTATCTTTTTAGCAGAGTGATTTATATTAATTAATAATATTATAAAAAATAATGATAGAAGGCTTGTCTAAAAATTTTAATCTTTTAAAAAATGCATCATGTTTAATTTTGCATTTATTAAAAAACCTTGCTTTTTCCTCTCATTAAAACAAAGGATTATTGTTATTTCATTATAACTAGCATATGTTCTGTTCACATATTTCCTCTTATATTGCATATATGCACAGGAAAAATGCTGTGAATTTTTCCCAGATTTGATGTGACCCTGATGCATTGAAGAATAATACTCTATTAAGTGAAAAACAAACGATTAATTTGCTTCAAGATCTTTATTTTAAAGTTCAAATTTTGGTAACATGTTCAGTAAATCCAAAGATCTAATTTGAAATTTTCCTGATAAAAATTATAAAGTGTATACAAGAATGATTTGATTAATTTAATGATGAAATTCACTTAGATTATTTCTATTAAAAGTTCAAAGAATTTCTTGATTTTTGTTAAATTGTAGAAATAATTCTTGTATTGCCACATGACAATGTGGAGTTGGATAGTGCATTTAATATAAAAAGGATATGCTTGTTTAAAATATGAAAGAAGATTCTTTAATTGGTTTAAGAACTGCTTATGAGGTTGAAAACTTTTATGGAGGCATTTCAAATACTCTGATTTAAAAACTTAAAAAAAGTAATAAATAAAGTTTTTAAAAAAAGTTAAGGGTGGGGAGAGTGTAAGTACAACAAACACAAAGCATCATTGCAAATTTAATTCTTGCAAGAGAAAAAAATTATTGAAAAAAAATCTGCCGAAGTTACAGAAATTGATTCTAAAATATAAAATTAGTCTCAATAAATAAATGAATAAAAAAATAATGTTGTATAGTTACAAAATGTAATCTTTTTTAAAGTAATCATTAAATGGTTTCTTAAATAATTAAATGGTAAAAATGTTTATTTTTATTCCTCCCAAGTCCTTAATTTTGTATGATTTATAATTAAAGAGTGTTAAAGTTATCAATATCTCCCCTTCCTTAATATATTATTTTTTTAAAAAAATTCTAGGTGATATAGCAAAAAAGTTTTTTTTTTAAATCTGTGTGTAAATATAAACATTCTTTTAATATCTATTATTTTGAGTGATTTTAAACACTTGCTTCATTTCCTTTGATTCCTGGTTCTACCAATGGTCTGCCAAACTTAATGACAATAATACCGTTTTTCAAGCTGAACTCACTGCACTACATGAAGCAGTAAAATATGCATCACAGTTCTCAAACAACAACACTTTTAAAATACATGTCAACAATAGAGCTAACATCATGGCATCTTCTAATCCAAAGAGTACAAACCAAATAGCAAGAGAAATTTTTGGTATCTTGCTTGCAAAACCAACAATACAGATCTCATAGGTTAAAGCGCATGCAGGAAATTTAGGCAACGAAAAAGCAGACCAACTAGCAAAGGATGCAACTCGAAATGAGCAACATTATATACAAACAAAGCTTCCCAAACCATATATAAAAGCCCTGCTCCAGAAAGACATGCTAGAAGAATGGCAAGGATATTGGAGCAGTGGTGACACAGCCAGGAAAGTCTTCAATATTCTGCCTTCAGTCAATCTTTATCCTACAAACTGGATCAGAGAGAATATAATTTTCTTCTCAGAACACGGCCCTTTTCCTGCCTACCTTAAAAGGTTCAACCTGTCTGAGAGTGACCATTGCAGTTGTGGTGGGACTGGCATGACACTTCATTATGCCACGGAATGTATTCTCGCAATCTCTTGGCATATTAAGAAACCATCACCAATCCATGAACTGGAATGGCTGAGAAGAGTCGCCTGCAACCGTCTATCCAGGCAAAAAATTCATCACATAATTAAATTCATAAGTGGAAATAGAAATCTGTTCTCACCTTCCTAGTCCTCAACAAGTTTCATACTCAAAAAGACTGAGGATAAAAACAAGCAGTTTGATATTATACACTAACATCATAACTCATGTTAAATTTCAGCTAATAATAGTGTCAAACCATTTTTAAAAGAAGAAAATCTCTGTAAACTTTTCTCATCATCATCCCATTTTCTTGTAAATTCTGTAAATAGTTTTGTTTTTATTTTATATTTCTTACTGTATATATCTTATTAATTAAAATAAAATACCCATAACATGCCCACCAAACCGTGAAGTGACCAGAATGGTCACAGATACGGAGGTATGAGACAGCGTTCTGTTCTGCTTCATTTCCTTGCTTTTCCACCCATTAAAATTGGAATATTTTTATTGCATTATAAATAGCATGTGAGTGCACAAACAGCATTTATTGATGTACTCTTATTTTGCTTATGTGTACAGAAAAAACAGAAGGATTTTTTCTCCCAGATTTGAATAACAATTCACTGATTTAATACTTTATGTTCAGTGCCTTACCTTTTTAACCTGATTTACTGTTTTCAAATATGTAAAAAGTTTTCTCAATCATCTGTACTTTGAAATTTAGTTTGGTTAATTTCTAAACATTTAATGAGCATCTTATTTTTTGAACAGAATTGTGTTAGAAAAGGAAAGGAATACTACTGTTTGCCTTGCGATGATGGAAAAAAGAGTTTTACAATGATTTAAAAAATTATATGTTACTATATATTTAGTCATGGTGAAGATTTTTTTAAATAAAAATCATTAGATTTATGGGAATTTAATATAAAATCCTTAATTTTCTGTGTGATAGAGCAAACACACTGGATCAGAAAAGCTTGATCTATCAGAGAGAATATTTATAGCGGTGAAACAAATATTCATGAATCTTTAGTTGGATGAGATCGAATAATATTATTCCCACTATTCCTGAAACTAAGGCTACCCCCCCCCCCCCCCCAAAAAAAAAAGCAGGAAAAACTTAATATTTTTTCAAGTAATATTTTCAACAAGAATGAACATTGGTTTACTTCAATAGATAAACAGGTAATATAGAAGATTAGCACTTTAATTTTCTACTCTTAATTGGCAATTGGATTTCTCTGCATCATTTGAAATATTTAATAAAGTTATTGAATATGGTATATATTTTATCACATTCATAGTTAGTAAAAAGAAACTGGACCAACTTCCAGTTTAAATAACTTAACCAGGGTTGCCAAACCACTGGGAGAAAGGAAAAACACAGGGAATTTAAAAATTGACAGAAAACATTGGGAAATTTGAAAATTTTTATAAAAACTGGGTTTCTTGATTATTTTTTCTCTACTGGAAAATACTAGTATCGAACAATTCACGAATGTTAGACCGTAGTGTCAGCTTCCAAGAATGAAACAATGCCCTTTGTCATTGTGCAATCTAGAAAATTGTATCTTTTCTGCTCTTCCCTTTATTTCTGAATAGATTAGTTAAGTTTTAATTTGCAAGACAGTTCCTCCTCCTCTTCCCCATTACATTCCCGAGTAGCAGCTGATGAGCATGTGTGAGTCTTCAGTAACTGTGTAAAAGAGTAGAATACATTTCTCTGGCAGAAATAGAAACATTCAATCTCCAGATGCAAAGCAATGATGTTTTGAATAACATTTTGAGTTTATTGAAGGGATTTTTTTTTATTATTATTTGAAACACTGGAAACTGAACTTTGAGAACTCGAAAACTTCTTCAAGGTAGATTAGAGAATTTATTTAATGCAATGAATGGCTCAAAATCCTTATTTAATACAAATCGAATGAGGAACAAATCAATCCTGATTTTTAAAAATGGTTTTGAGAGGTTTTACTCAATCTATTTGTTAGGTACTTCTCGATTTGTAAAAAGATAATATGCATAAGTAATATGGGAAAACAGGTAACTTGTAGTCATTCCAAAAGGGAAAAACGTACAATACTTCATGCCAAATTAAATTAGTCATCCTTGATGTATATATAGTATTTAGTAGGAATACAGGTGAAAATGATACTTCAAATCTGAAATGTTAAATTTAAAAACCAAAAATAAGATGATTTTAAAATTTAAGAACAATAATTTCAAGCTGAACTTTTATAAGGATATTAAAATGTAATGTTTCCCTTTCATCCTTTTTTGCATTCTATGATATAGCAGAAATATTTTAACAAATATATTCACTAATAGTTAAGTAACTAAAAAGTGCACATAAAACTGCAAAAATGTTGTGTTTAATTTATTACAAATTAATTCCATGAAAACTGGTGTCTGCAAAATCCGCAGAAGTTGTATAAATTGATACTCAATACATGAGAGTTGTATACAAAAGAAATAAGTAAATAAAGTAATCTTGCTTTTAAGCAATTTTTTAAGTAATTACTAATTGATCTGTATTATGATTACAAAAATATTTTGTTTTATTTTACCCAAGTCCTTAATTTTGTATAATTTATAATCAAAGGGCATGATTATGTTAATATTTAAATTTTAACTTACTAAATTCTGGATAACAAATAAAGATGCCTTTTTTGTAAGTAAATATAAACCTTCTGTTATTATGCTATTATTTCGAATAATGTTAAATTGTGTCTTTTCTTTACTTTTTTCCAATCTTTAAAATCATTGTATTACAACTAGCATGAGTACTATAAGAATTCTTTATTTTGGCCTGCTTTCATTACTAAAAAACTTTCTATAGGATTAGAATATATATTTTGTACATTGCATTATTATTCCTTAATTTTTTTTTTAAATATGTTGGTAATTTTGTACTTTTTCATTTGTGGGGCTTTGATGAATTTGCAGTGAATATTGGTGTTGATGGAATTGCACCTACATTCAAACTTTGCAATGAATGGGGCCCTGTTTTTGGAAAAGTAAATTTTTTTAAAAAAGTTAAATGCTTCATATCATGATTGTTTTTATACATTTTCAGGGCACAACTCTGATGGCGTATATTTTGTTACTAGTAACAAATTGTCTTTCAGATGTGAATTAACACCTAAGCGAATTATTGCATTCATCGAAAAGACAAGAGAAGGGCATGTGTCTTTAGTCGATGATGTGCAAATAATGAGTGTGGCTTGTGGCATCAATCATACCGTAAGCTGTTATGTTTTACATATTATTATTATTTGATTTTTAAAATGTTGGTTGCTAATAGTATACGGCAGTGTCCAAAATTTTGCAAACCTTTTGAAAAACTTTCCTTTTATGATTTCATGACATCAATTTTATAAAGATATATATCATGAAGTTATACATCAATTTGAAGGCATTTCAATCAAAAATATAATAAAATATTTTTTATGTTTTGGAACAGTTTTTATTAGAAATAAAGAGGGTTTATAGAAATAATGATGAATACAGTGCTTATATTATGGTATATAATGCTTAGTTGGATGCTTTAAGAATCAATTATGCGTTCATCAATGCATTTAGTTTTTCAGCTGCTGCTATGCATTACGCTGACTAGATTATTTCATTTCTTCAATTAATTTGTATTTATTCCTGGATTGCTTCTGTGTAGTAAATAAGCTCCATAAATTTCTCACTATACTAAGAGTAAAATATGATTGTTTTTAAACCTTGTCTTATCTGTAGTAGCAACCTAACTTTTTTCATTATTTAAGTAAATATTACAAGGAGACAGTTTTTAGTTAGTATTCCATTTATGCATTTTTGAGCATTTGTATTTCTATAAATCATTTAAATTCTGCCCATGGCAATTGTCATCAGTTGTTCCTAGATCATATTACTGATTGGATGTTTAACAATAGGCATAATACAATTAAGACAAAAGTCATTTCTTATCATGCTACTTATGTATTTTATGCTGTCACTATCAGGCCATGAAATTTGAGTCATCACTCTGTTCAATTGTTCTGCCTCCCAGTACGCTTGGGCATTTTGTCTTTTTTAATCCTTTCAATCTTTGTTTTATCTGATGTTGTACATTTTTTCCTAATTTTACCTGTTTTGTTTTGAGGTGATTGAGTTTTCGTATACTTCATAAATTTAAAAAAACATACTCTATTTGGATATCTACTTTCTTTTTAATTTCATTATAAATGTTTTGCTTAGGAAGCAATAAAACTTAACATTGTTTTTTTTTGGGGGGGGACCAGTCAACTATTTGCCATTAAAAAAGTTATATATGTATTTGCAACTTATAAAATGGAATAATTATAAAGTGTCCAACATGATACAATTTACAAAAAAAGCCTTGTTTCCTATCCGTTACAAAACATGTCATTACTGAATTTTTCTGAATAAAAATGTTAAAAAGCTATCTCTTATTAACTGAAATAAAACATACTTTTTTCTTCTAATTATTTCACTGTAAGTTTAAAAAGTATTAGCATATTTTAATAAAAAACATTCTTCATTAAATTATGTTTTAAATCGATAAATAGTATTATAGTATTACTGTAAATACTGTTTTATTCTCATATGCCAATAAATTCTTAATATACACCTTTTCCACAATTTTGTTTGCTACTATATGTAGATTGAATTCCGTATTCTTATTTAATTTGATTTATTTTATAATTATAAACTTAAGTTGTCTTTTTGCCTTCTTATTGGCTTGAGTTTTGAAATTTTGTACTCTTTTCATCTCAATGGTTACACTCTTATTTTCATAGTTTTAACTAATAGTTAATGGATTGGTTAAATTTAGTTTTGATTTCATGCAATTGGTTAATTATGATTTTTTTAAAAAAAATTAGTAATCTGTAAATAATTTTTATAATAATGAATTATAAATAAAGTAGAAAATAATTATTTTCTCTCCCTCAATAATGCTCTAATTTACTATTTTCCTATCCTTGGGTATGAAGTATATTTCTCATTTTATTTTTTAAAAATCCATTAGTTAAAATTTATTTTCAAATATAATAAATAATAAATTAATTTTGTTAATAGTATGCTTATCTGAGTATTAATTTATGATTTGGAATGAGTTCTTTCTGAACTAAGTTTTTTCCAAATGACCTTTTTTACGAGTTCGGGGGGGGATTTGTGAAATGAATTATATTTATACTTTGATAATAACTTAAAGTAATAGACATTTGATTTGCTTCTATCAGAAGTTTGTATTCTTTTATTTTCTGTAAACAAACACTTCCTATTATCTGATTTAAAGGTTTAAATTGTATATTTTAAATATTAATGGAATTTTAGAATATATGTTCTTATAAGATATACTGCATATTTCTCTTTTCGTTCTTTCTATTATGATTTGAAGAACCAGAATTTTATATTATATCCATAGTTGTGCTTGAAAGACATAATTCATGCATATTTTCTATAACCTTAAATTTGTCTTTTTCTTCTGGGGTAATTGAGAAAAAGATACAAACTTCGAAAAATGTCTACGCAATGAATTTTTGGTGATGTCGCCAACATCCTTTTTGATCTCATTGTTTTACTTATATATAAACTTATACAATAGGTTGCTATTGACAACAAAAAGCGTTGCTACTCTTTTGGATTTGGTGGGTATGGGCGGCTAGGTCATGCTGAACAAAAGGATGAGAAAGTTCCAAGATTAATTAAGGCATTTGATGGTCCAAGGAATGTCAGTGGCGTGAAAAAAGTTTTTGCTGGTGGTACTTATAGCATGGCAATTAATGAGCTTGGTAAGAGAATATCTTATTACTTTTACTTTATTTTTAGTTAATTATACAATATTTGAATTTCATGTCCATTGCCATTCTACTTTTTAAACTCAAGGGAACTGTTTAAATGTCATATTATTAAATGTTAGTATGAATAACTTGATCTCTTCTCTTCTCTTGTATAATAAAAATTACAAATATGGTAATTAATATTAGTATATTCGTTTTGTTATATATATATATATATATATATATATATATATATATATATATATATATATATACTAGCATTCCCTTACCGGCATTGCTCGGGTAATGGAATTAGCGGACAGTGCTCCGTGCACTTAGTTACGAAAATCCCCTATAATAATTACTTATTACCTATAATTTTTTCTAATTTTGGAAGGGTCCTGGCGCCCCTGGACTCCTTATATATATATGCTCTTGTCCGTAACCGGTCCTTAACGATCCTTTTAAAGTATTGATTTTCTTTGCAAACGCAGGCCATCCACATTTTATTGTTATACCTACATTTAAGCAAGAACTTCTTTGTATACAACATTTTTTTTTCTGGTGCTAAAGTTATTAAGCAGCTTGATGAACTGACATAAAATTGGCCGTGTGAAAAACAGTCTCCTCTTAAATCGATCCCTGCTACTTTTAATGTATGCCCTTGTGACTTATTACTGGTTATTGCAAAGCAAAATGTTACAGGAAACTGCACTCTTCTAAATTCAAAAGGATACTCTGACAGAATTAGTGGAATGTGGGGTATTAAAAACAACTCTCCTCGAGCACATCCAGTAATTATCGTAGCTTCGGTTACATACTTATTAAGTCTAGTCACTTGTAGTTTGGTGCCATCGCATAACTTTGATGGGCAAAGCTTTCTTAGTGGCATAACTGGTGTCCCAACTTTCAGGTGAAGTATGTGAAATGAAAAATCTGGAATGAATTCATAAGACGCTTAATTTTTGCTGGATTGTTTTCAAAATTGATCAAGGTGTGCCAAAGCAATGCGAAATTATATATAAAAAAGTTTAGTATCATTTTTATCTATCAATGGATTAGATTTGTAATGTTGAAGAGGAAAAGTCAATAAATGACAAAAAGAATTTAAATGCACAATTTTTTATCAGATTTTTGCAATCTTTCACACAAATTTGAAAAATTTAGCAAATTTTATGTAAAAAAATTGATTAAGTTATCTTGAAAAGTTTCGGTGTAATTAAATATTAAAGCGAAAATTCGCCTCTTCGTTGAAAATTTGTCAAAAATTCAGTTTTGGAAATTCGATTTTTTAAATTGTATTGCAGCATACTACATTGTATTGTCTTTCAGGAAACATATTTCCTGTACCCATCATAATTGACTTTTTAAAAAATCGATATTTAATTTTCTCATCGATATTTTGTAAAATAAATTAAACATCCGGGATCTACGATAGAAAGTCCATCCTATTCCACTACGATATTGAGTATAAGTTGAACAGATGTGTAATGATGGCAATTTTAAAAATGCGGTTTTACAGAATGAAACGGTACTCATAAGCAATCGCTTTTCCAAAAGGCCGAAGTTTCACTCGGAAAGTAACATTACAGGTTTTAATTTCACAGAAATTAAGGGGTTTTAGTTAATTTCTCCCGAACTTATAGGTATTTCGAAAAATAAACTATCCTATCTTTTAAGTTGGATCAAACTGCAAGTGGTGTGTAAATTTTATTAAAATTGGTTAAGTAATTTAGGAATCCATTGCGGACAAACAAAGTGACACATAATTTATATATATTTATTATATATATATATATATATATATCTTATCGAAAGAGAGAGATAGAACACTATTTTCTGAAAGGATGATGTGATAAATGTTTTATTACAGATGTACTGTTCTTCTGGGGACAGAATAAGAGAACTGGTGAGGCAACAATGTATCCCAAGCCTGTGCAAGATCTTGTTGGTTGGCAGGTACGTGATGTTGGATGCTCCAATTGCAGTATTGTTTGTGTTGCAGACGAAAGTGTCATTTCTTGGGGTCCAAGTCCAACTTATGGAGAACTGGTAAGTTTCTTTGGCACATTTTATTTGATTTGCCATGTTTGTTTTTTGTGTAGATTACATTTTGGAATAGATTTTTCATTTTCTTGATGCTTTAGGATTTTGAAATTTTTTGTTTCAAAAGTGTTTTTATAATTTTGGAATCTACTTCATTGATTAAAATAATTTAATTTTAGTAGCATACAAATGACTTCATTTGTAATAAATTTGAAGAATCAGAAATTCTGCTATATCTAGTAGTAAAATGAGGATGATTGCTGGAGACTTAATAATCTGCAACCACCAAATTTGGCACATGGATAATTGGAGAGTAAATTTGTGCACCTCAGATTGATTTTTTCGAAATTTTAATTAAAATTAATTAATAAGAATTTTGATAGTTATATATATATATATATATATAATAGTATAGTTTCTGTTATTACATTGTTATCCTAAAATTCAAATAATTTTAATTGTTTCATAAATTTTTTGCTCATGGTATTTTCTTCTATTGTGTAAAGCTAAAGAAGAGAGATTTGTTTAATATCCTTGTAGTTCAGAAGAGAATTTTTTTTAAAAAAAGAAAGAAATTACAAAATATCAAAATTTTAATGAGCTGGATATTTACATTTTTATGAGATTGACTCCATTAAAAAGATTCATGTGCACAATTAAAAGAACTTAGAAAGACAAACATAACTTGACTTTAATGTCAGATAACTTGGTAGAATCATGAGTACAAAATTAAAAAAACAAACTATTTTTCAAAATCAAATAAAATTTGTATGGCAAAACAGCTGATTGCCTGAGGCAACTTGGATAACATCAACAAGAATTTGAAAATGAATGACTGCAGTGTTGTTAAATAATTTAAGATATGTGAGGAAATATTTTAATAACATTTTTCAAACAAAACATGTAAAAATAAACATTCAAAATACGTTTTCAGTATTAGTTAAAAATATTCAGTGATTTCTCGTAGTATTTTCTGTGTGTATTTGTATCAAATTGGACATTTACTAAATACAAGTGAATTTATTTTATTTGAATTTGTTGCCATTTGTGCAGTAAAGCCCTGACAACCTTAATTATAAAATATTTGATAATTGGTAGTTTAGGGTTACTAAAAATGGAGGACTGCATGAAAGCAGGTCTGCAAAAACATTGAGAATTTGAAAATCGTCTAAAAAAAGGGGGGTTGCAATGAAATTTCAAAATATTTGTAAAATTCAGAAAAATATAGGAAATTTTAAGTTTCTTCATTTTTTTTCTTCCCAAATTTAAAAAATGTTTATCTGAGGATTGCAAGAATAAAACATCAAAGTTGTAGTTTCAAAAAACGAAAAAATGTCATTCTTAATTCTGCAATGCAGAAACTCACTATTTTTCTCCTCTTTCTCTTTCTTTTTTCTGTAAAGATCAGTTTTGTTTTGATTTGTGAGACACTTGTTCATTTTCTATGAGATTCCAGAATTGAAGCTAATGATCATGCATGAGACTTCTGTTACTGTTTGAAAGAATAGAATACATTACTTTGGCAGAATTAGGAATTTTAATCTGCAAAAGCTGTGCAGTGGTGTTTAGTCTACCATACTTGAGTTTATTGAATGGCTTGTTTATTATTTGGTAAACTGTGTACTTATTTAATTTAGGTTAGAGAAATTTTTTTAACAATGAGCTGCTGAAAATCCTTATTTAATATGTATTGTATAGATTAAAAAAAAGCATTCCTGATTTTGATTAGTAGGTTTGAAAAGTTCTGCAAAATCCATTTATTTTGTACTGAATTAGCCAAAAGGTTTAAGTAAAATTTGAAATCGAAAGGAGAAAAAAAAATACAATTAATCCAACCTGAAGACTTTTTTCTATGGTCACCCTCAGGCAGGGATTCAAACCAGGGATTTTTTTCTGTGAGAGGTCTGACAATTTGCCAAATATATTGATCCCTTGTGACCCAAAAATGAGGTTTTAAAAATTAATTTGTATCACAGAAATAAAAAAACAATTTTAAAGTAAAAAGATTACAGAAAAAGTTTAAATCAAATAAAACAAAATAAGTTTATAAAAGTTTTTAGAATCTAAATAAAATTGAAAAGAAATGGAAAAATCTAAGAAAAGGAGGTCTTAGAGATAACCAGTACCACAGAAATACAAAAAACTTTAAAATAAATAGAAACACTATATATTTAAATCAAGCAAAACAACATGGACACAAAACAAAACATACCCATATTAAAAGCGCACAAAAACAAGCAAAATAATTTTACTAAAAGGTTTTTAGAATCTAAATAGAATTAAAAAGAAATGCTCAAACCCAATTGAATCACAATTATAAAAAAATTCCAAACCAATTCCTCGTTGAACCAATGAAACTTTCGCCGTGTTTCAAACCATATGCTTTTTCAGAAAAAATCATCTAATAAGTACATACAACGCCATCAATTAAGTTATGGTTAAGGTTCAAAGGGGATAAACTGGAAGTTTTGTTTTACTTTTGAAAATTAGATAAACCCTCTCTTATTAAAAATTGTAAGTTGCAATAGTTTTGGGGGAAATCGTTAGTGGCTAAGCTTTTAATAAGATTGTTAGTTGCTTACATGTAAGAAATTTTGTTATTACAAATTTTTTTAATCCTGTTAAATTGTAAAAATATTAAATTTTTAAAATTTTAGAATTTCAATTAGAATGTTAATTGGTTAGTTTATTATTTTAAAGTTAAAATCATTCCTTTTGTCATAAATAGCTATTAAAGTTTTTCCATTGGAAATTTCTGTATTCTGTATTTAATGTATATTTAAATTTCTGTGTTTATTTTCTGTATTTCCATTGGATATTTCTGTATTTAAATCCAAATAGTTAGCTATGTTGAATATTGACATACACAACATCTAGTGTTTCTATTTATTTTAAAGTTTTCTGTATTTTTGTGCTGTTGGTTATCTCTAAGACCTCATTTTCGTGGATTTTTCCATTTCTCTTCAATTTTGTTTAGATTCTAAAAACTTTTATAAAATTATTTTGTTTTATGAGTTTGTTTTGTTTGATTTAAACTTTTTCTGTAATCTTTTTACTTTAAATTTATTTCTGTATTACAAATTAATTTCTAAAACCTCATTTTGGGGGGACTTTCGGGTCATGAGGGATCAATATTTTGACTAATTGTCAAGACCTCTCACAGAAAAAAATCCCTGCCTGAGGGTGACCCTTGAAAAAGTCTTCAGGGCAAATTCATCTCTCTCTCTCTCTCTCTCCTTTCGATTTTGAATTTTATTCAAACCTTTTTGCTAATTTTGTTCTTTTCATATGTCTTCTAGTTGTAGCAGCATTAGCGCTGTCTAAATACAATGTTCTTTTTTAAAGCTTTGGTTCAGATAATTTGTTTAGGTTTTTTTCCATATTGTTTTTCTTTAATATGATAGTTTATTTTGTACAGCTTATTTTGTTAGTAATATTGGGAATTACTTACAAAAGTAATTCCCACTCCCTAAGTAATACGAGAAAACAGGCAATTACAAGTCTTGCTAAATGTATTAAAAATATATGCTTTGGCTTAGAAATATGTCATACTTCATTTGTTACTGATTAGCTTCATGAGACTGATGCCTGAAAAATTCACAGAAGTTGCAGGAATTGATGCCCAAATATTACATAATCATTAAAGGATGGAGTAAATCAATGAAGAATTTGTATCATAACAATAACAGTATTTCATGTTTTATTTCATCTGAGTCCTTAATTTTATGTGATTTGCAATTAAAGGACATGAGTGTTTTTTTAATATATATATTTCCCCCCTTAATATATATATTTAGTTTTGCTAAATTCCAGATAGTAAAATTCAATTCATTTCCTCTTATATAAACATGAAAATTTACTTTTAAATAGATTATCATTTAAAATAATATTGGACGTTTCCTTCACGCTTGATTCCATTAAAAATAGTACACGAATTCTATTCAGCATTTCCTTGCATGTAGAATATATATAAAAGAAAAAAAATATGGGGATTTTTTAAATCCAGATTTGAGTGGCATCTCTAGAAAGTCCTCATTTCAAAAATTTTATTATTTGACCCTAGATCTTATGATTTAATTTCTTTTTATGGTGTTATTTGAAATCATAGGTCAGCACCAACAAGAAGTACACTTGCATTCAAGAAAAAAATTCAATGTTGCAACAAAAAAAAAATCATTTTTATTGATGCAAATAGAGGAAAATGAACTTTAGGCAAATTGGTCATGGGAAATTTAGACAAAAGTATGTGTATGTTCCAGCATAGGTGTGGAGGCTAGTTGCTCTATCTGTTATTTTATACATAACCATATTCTAGGTTCTTTAAGAGCAATAAAAATATAACAATTTAAATAAAAAATGTTTTTATTTCCTTCAAGTCTTGCCTTAACACGTTTTATCATGTAGTACTCCTTTTTTTACTATCCTTAAACTGTCAGTTATCAAATTTTTTTAATTGGGTTGTCAATGCTTTACTTTATAAAATATGATAAATTCATATCTTGCATTAATTTTGGAACATCCTCTTAATTAAAAACATTTTAGGCGAAAATTGTTTTTTCCCCCTTTAAAAAATATCCTAAAATGATGCTTAGTTTAAAGATATTTTTTCTGAGCTAAGAAAATGTATCCAGAAAAGCCTAGAATGAAGTATTATATCTAAGCTATTAGGACTCAATGTCAATCATATAATATATTGAACTACTATAGATTTTCAATATTTTTTCCTTCAAACTACTGTGCGACTTTTGTGACATCAAACCAAAGCTCGCTAACTACTCATGCGTTTCCGAATCCCCCCCTCACATTCTTTTTAAGTAATGAAACAAAATGTCAAGGCTCTCAATACCTTTTTATTTAGAAGGAGTTTCACATAGTTTAGGTCAGTCTGATCAGATTTGTGGCTCCAAAAAAATCCAGCAATTGAAAAAAAAAAAAGAATATTTAAAAAGGAAGTAACATATTAAAATATAAGTTTGACAAAGCTCTCATAACTTCTTATTTCTCATCCATGACATTTCTATTTTCTCAGCGAGATATTTCTTCCTAAATTTATGTTGTAAATAAATTTAGTTTTTTTTTTTTTTTTTTTTTTTTTTACTTAGAAAAAGATGGGATGGTGGGATAGACTATTTTTCTTTGTTATTCCTTTGGTAACAATCAATATATTTTAAGAATGTTTAAAATACATTTTGCTTTACTTGTGAAAAAAAGTAGTAATTAAATCCTATGTGCCATAAAAATAATTAAAAAAACAAAATAAAAATAATATGAAAGTTTCTAAAAGCAATATAAATGTTTTCCTGTTTAAATTGTTTTTATGCTAAATAATTCTTTGATCTGTATAAATGAGTTCCTCCATTCTATCTGAGTTTTCTATTGTTAAGTTTAGAATTGGTAATCTATCACTGTCAAAGGAAAGGGACAGTCAAGACGAAAAAATCTTTGTTGTTTTCAGCGACAAAATTCAAAGGGAAAAAAACTGGTTGCACCACTATTGAGACAATTGGAGTGGGTGAAATATATTTTTGTTCTTTAGAAATGGATGTGATTTGTTGGAAAACATGCCTAATCTTCTAAGTGTGTTATTTTATTTATTCACAATTTCATATATTATGGGCAAAGTAAAGTGTTATAGTGTAAAATAATTAATAATTAAAGTTTTATTTGTTTATATATATATATATATATATATATATATATATATTAAGAATTAGAAGTTGTTACAAGAGGAAAAGGGTTGTTCCCAGAAATTTGTGGATGTAATCTTATTTGATGAAAAAAAAAATGTTCAATTCCAGAGTTCCATAGATGAATATGAGTTAAAATTTATTAATTCTTATCATGTAGCTCAATAAATAGCATTTAACTATTAATAAAAAAATTTAGCATAAACATAGGTTCAATCAACTTATTTGATAGATCATACTTTATGACTTATTCATTTGTATATCCCAGACAGTCATTGAAGCTGCAGTCTTCAAAAAGTAAAAGATTTCACATGGAGCATGTGTGATTCATAAGATCAAAATGAGTACATTACCTGCAAATTACTTGTAGTAATTAACATGCTAATATACTTGTATAGTTAGGAAATGGGACATTAATTGCTTGAAACAAATCAAATTAGTACCTTTGCTATATTTTTATCATCTTTATGTCATATTTGTCCAAAATAAAATTTTTAAATGATTTTTTTTGTAAATTGTAATTTTGTAAATTTTTGTCCTATATTTTTATTGAAATTATAGCATTTTCTGCATAACTAGATAGAAAGGTCCACTTCCCACTTTGCATATTGTCCCTTTATAAAAAGTCAGATTTAACAAATCAGTTGTCTAGTAAATGTTTGAAATTGGAAAGAGTATTTTCTGGCTATATAACCAATGATTTTTTTTTATCGATTCTTATTTTTGCTGGCAGATTGTTCAAAGCCACTATAATAAAAAATTAACTTTAAGTCACAAACAAAACTCTGACTTATTAAGTCCCATAACTTGGTAAATAACATTCTTGGAATCAAAGGTATTAAAGGCATTTTTCAATGGTAGAATGTACATTCTAAAATCAATTATAAATTTACATTTTAATCCAGCCAGTAAATTAGACAGGCATTCAACTTTTGGAGTAAGTTTTGAATAATGCTTTCAATTTCAAGAAAATAATAAATAAATGTATAATCCCCATTTGCAATAAAAACATATGTTGAAATATTTTTAAAAACTTTTGCTTTTAGATGGCATGTTTTAAATAAAGACTGCTTTATTTTTATTTCTAAGGGTTATGGTGAATCTAGGCCAAAATCATCAACTACTCCTCAGGAAGTAAAACCCCTTGATGGAATTCATATTCATAATGTTGCTTGTGGATATGGTCATACGCTTTTCATTGCTCGTGATGATTCAGAAGAGGAACGAAATAAGATCAATCAACTGCCTGAATATTTACCATGATACTTATTAATGATCAGTTTCTATACATGGTGGATTCTGTGTTTGCAAAATTGTTTAACTGTTGAAAGGTGCTGTTGACATCTAAAAACCCTGGATTGGAAATATTCAATAGTGATGACCCTACCCATTCTCTGAGATGATACTGTTACAGATTCCTCACTCTGTAGCAGTTCAAGTGTGCATTTTCGTTATCTGATCCCAATCCCAGATGGTAAAATTCATTTCGAAATACCCTTTGTGTGCATTTCAATTTAAAGTAATTGTTCTGATTTTAAATGTCCATCATGAAAACAATCATAGGAAAGAAAGGACTACTGCTGGTAACTTGAAATTTTGTTTGCATACATAACAACTGCTTTGTAGGCATGCAAATAGAATCCAATTGACAGCTGATTAACCTATCATTATGTATTTTCTGTAATAATACTGCTGATTCCCCTTTTCCCCTCCTTCTCTGTTGCTGGCAAAGGAGATGTTAAAATAATCTTTACACATATACTGTGGATTAAAAGTCTTAAGAAATGGTATTAAAAGATTTAACCACTGCTTGGGTCTTTCCAAATGCATCTGCACATTTTATCTACATCTCTTTACAACATTTTATGTAATACAGACATGCCACATTTTTATGAGAATGAGGAATTCAGATTTTCTTCAATCATAATTTTATTCTTGAAATTAATTAATTTTCTTTTATATAAAAAGTAAATGTACTTTTTTATGAATTGATTCATTTTATTATTCAATTAAACATACTTATTTTTCTTCTTGATATTTATGTTTGACACAGTTCATTATTTTATCAAATTTTTTTCTGTTCGTTACTGATTGTGTTTTATCTAATAATAAAAATAATGTTGTAGACATACCCAAAGAATGATTATGAACACACTTTTTAGTGCCATCTGGATGTTTTCTGTGTAAACATAATCACAATTA
>JAOUZG010020860.1:1803163-1814304 GCA_026289955.1 Argiope argentata
TATTATTACTTTATTATTATTAATTTATTATTACTTTATTATTATTATTATTATTAACTTTAAAGATTTTACAAGATTCTTTATACGAAATTTTCTTTTCTCTTCACATAGGATGGATTGCTTATTTGTTAATTTAATAATATTATTACACTCATTAAGTACTAGAAAGTGACCTCCAGCGAATCTGGAAAATTCTGCGTTGAAGGAAGTTGAACAACCACTTTCCATATTGCTTACTGTACCAAGTTGTAAGCATTTAAAAATAAGGCTGTCAATGTGGACAGAATAATAGGACCTTTTGATATCAAGAACGAAACTTTATTTTTTTCGTGAGCTTCTGTGATTTTTGTCTGAATGTTGTAAATAGCAGTTTGATTATCTCTGAAGGGTATGGAACTATGTATGTTTTTGAGAAGGTTTTTGTTAAAAGTTAAATAATCAATAATGCATTTAGGGAAGACACGTTTAAAGACTTTGCAAAAAACAGAGGTTAGAGCAATGGGCAGATAGGAAGAAACTTTGGTTTTGTCTTTGTTAGGTTTCGGAATCGGAATAATTAGAGCGTGTTTCCATTGTTTGGGAATGTCAGCTGAATCAAACTGATGTTGATATAATTTCGAATTTATTTGCAGTTGGTCGTTGTTGAGTTTTTTTGAACCAGATGGTTGTGACGTTGTCAACTCCAGGAGTAGAGTTTTTAGTTTTGAAGACTGCTTTCTAAAGTTCCCAAATTTCAAATTTGCCTTTGAAAAAGGAATTTATTCCTGAGAAATCCAAGGGAATAGGTTCAATATTTGTATATTGATTTGAAAAAGTCTTTGTAAATAGTTCACTTTGATGTGCTGGATCTGAAATATAGCGATTGTTTTGTACAATTATGGTGTGTTCAGATTTCTGTGATTTGAAAGTTTGCTTAGAATTTTAAAATACATTTTTGGATTACGGGATAGCGTGAAATGTTTTCCAAATGTTCTCTTTTTAACGTGAAAACGACACCGACTCGCATATTTTTGTGCTTTATCCAATCTCACAAAAATGATTCTGGTTGCTTTTTTTTTCGAAAGTACTTGAGTTTTTCATAAATATGGCAAGAAGGATTCCACCAAGGAGAATAAGTCTTAATGCTGTAATAGTTTAAATGAAGTATTTTGGTCTGTTATTTTAGTTGCATTGATCGTGAATCCTTCTATGGAGCATTGATTTGGCATTATTAAATATTTTATTTGTTTGTTGTATGATCCTCGACCAATTAATTGTTTTTAAATGTGACTGGCACTTTCCATTGTACATATTATGAATTATACTGACTAGGAAACAACTATCGAAAGTGGAATCCATCCCATAGCAAGATGTTTGATTATGAATATCAGGTGAACAGCGTAAGGTCTAAGATGGACTGAGTTCTTAAAGGACTGTGCGTGGGAGCAGTTGAGAATCATGAAAAGGAAATAATCAACGAAATCGTTACTCAGAGCCGATGAACGAGTTACTTCCCGAAGAATGCGGTGCAAAGAAAAATCGCCCGAGAGGAAAGTGGACGGGGACAAACAAGTGTTTTGTCTGCTGACTATCGGAACCTTGGGATAATAGAATTATTTAATTGAATTATCAATATGCGCATTGTAAAAGATAATTTTTGTGCGATAATATTTTCGGAAGTTATAGCGAAAAACAGTCAAAATGTCGCTTAATTTTCATTAATAATCGCTCCGAGCTGCACATTATCTGCCCCCAAAGTATACGAGTGCCAAATTTGCAACTGTATGACGAACGGTCTGGCCTGCAGAGCGCCAACATACACGCACACACATTGAGCGTTATTATAAGTAGAGATATAGATCGATAAATTAATATTTTTACGCTTGATGTTCCATGATACTATAAAAAAACAAGAATGATCGCAGGTGGTGTGATACTAGAAGTGGCGGCTTGCAGTTCTAATGCTGCGTAATATCTAACCTTCTGATTACTAACCTCACTCAATCCAACGTCTACTAATTGATTTTGACTACATTTAAGCATCAGAGATTTAAAGATCGGGCATTAATTTCTAAACAACTAGATCTACTACTTATCGGATTTTACTACTCAAGATGGAAAATAATGGATCTTGAAGTTTGTAAACAAAGAAATAATTCAAGAAAGCTTTTGACAAAGAAAGGTAATTTCATAAACAATAATTAAATGGCAGAGTCCAACTAAATGTTAATTATAATTCCTTGATATTGTTGATCTGTCAGTTACAAGAGAGTCGCCCACACCGAAATATGGAAAAACCATTATTTTTCAAAAAGCTAACAAACTTTTGGTAGCAATGTTAAATTCTTTGTAGATTAAATTTTTAGTTATTAAAATTGAAGATAAAATCCTCGCCTATATTTTAAAAATTACCATTATCAGTTGGTTCAGTTATAAAAAATGAATTCTGTTTCTGATGATTCACATTTGAAATAAAAGAAATTTCCAAAATATGCGAAATTTTCTAATGCTTGCTTCAAGCTTTTGCACCTGCTCTTGGGAATAAAGCAAATGCTATAAAACGTTGAAGCCACAGTAGGATCAGTTTGGCTGAGGGCCTTATTTACATCACATTATTACCTATTAAATTTTCCCATATTGTATTAAAACTATCACTTCATACCTTCAAATATAGATACCAAAAAAAGAGCAGCTTTCCAGAGATTACAAAAATATCTAGATTTGTATTAAATGTGTAATGAATCCGTATAACTTTTCTCGGGAAGAAATGACTTGGCAAGGCACACTCTTCTTTTTGTGCCCGAGCGGTGCATCTTAAAGAAAGCCTCGGCAAATTTCACACCCGTCCACACTTCACCCGAGCCATGGTAAGGAAGAAGAGAAAAGCAATCCATTGAAACACGCTGCTACCCACATTTCTTGTGTCGCCGAGTGCAAATGCGCTTCTGAAACGAATTGAATCCCAACTGATGAAGTTGGGTTATGAAAGATAATATTTTAGTTTTCATTTGAACCTTTCGCGGACTCCCTTTAGAGGACGTTTTTCCTTTCCCGTTTCAAAAGCTGCATCTGTGTGCCGAACGCTGGACTGCCCTGCTCTCTCCTTCCGCTCTGTGGCCGGCGACGACGGACGAATGAGGCGGACCTGCTGCGGTTGCTGGTGAATCTTCACAATTCAACTGCTTTTATGCGATTTTTTCAGGTAAGATTACAAATAATATTTCCTCTCTGTCTCTGGGCACCTTTTCTCCGACAAAAAATCCTCATAACTTTCGGGAAATTCGGGGTTAAAAATATTTATAAAACAACATCTAAACTGAAAAAGTACTATTTCCCTTTCCATTTCCTCCCACCACACACGGGGAGAGCCCCGAAATCAGGATGAGATACTTCCGGCGTGGTGTTTGAATCTCGCCACCCTGGAGGGTATATAAATGGGTGGAGGTCTGATTCCTCCCATCGATGACGGGGCGTACTTCCTACGGGAAGGGTTGCACGGTGGTCGGTGATTGCCTTAAGGACTAAAAGGTAGTTCCCGCCCATGTTGCTAAGGCCCAGTCATTCAGGGTTTTTTTTGGGGGGGGGGCTTATTCGTTTGCCTTCGGACGGGTCGGAGAGTCTGTAATATGACTTTTTTTCCATCTTTCCCTCTCAAAAAAATAAAAGAGAAGATAAGCATATTGCACAATAAGAGAGAATTTTAAGATGTCATAATGTCTGATGGATTTAAAATTAAACATTGTTAATGAATCGTTTTTTCCGATTCAATTTGAAGTACTTTCGAATTAAAATAATAAAGAAAATTAAAAATTTCTAATTTGTATTGCGTTATCCCAACTGGCTTAGAAAATTCACGCATTTTGCGTTGCCGCATTTGGCGCTGAAAATTCAATGTTAGTATCATTTTTGATCAATTATTTATAGTAATTGTATTTAACCCTGGATTGTATTTTTGTATTTAGCCTTATTGGTAGAGGGTTGGATTTGCATCTCTTGGGTTGCGAGTTCGAACCCACCAGCTTTAGACTATGTGTGTGTGGTGGGCGTTAAATCTGTTCGTAGTCACAAAGTTCCCCATGTCTAGAGTAATACTACTGGGGGTACTGGGTCATAGAAGATCGTTCTCTGTTCCAGATCTAAATTACGATCTGTGAATGAATGGAAGGCATGAATGAAGTCCGTCCCGTAAAAAGAGTTTGTGACATGTGCGAGCTTGAAGTCAAATTTCTGCCTTCGAGTGCTCAGAGCTCCATACCCTTAGAAGCTACTGCACCCCTCCATCCGTTGTAAAGCGGAATGCAAGAACAGCAGTTGTAATTATGTAATAAAAAGTAGCTAGAATATAAATTTTCTTTGTTAACCTAGTAGAAATTGAAAAAAAAGCTATTTTATATTGCTAGTTTTTGTGTTTCAATTGGCCATTTTATCAGTGTCCAAATAAAGTTAAATATGAAAAAAAAACCCTATGAAATTGTAAACTTAACTCCTTATTTTCATTTTTATGTTGGAGGAAGAGCTCAGTAAACTGAGGTCTACAATTTTTAGTACCTTCTATTTATGCTGGACCATTGTATTCTCATTTTAGTTTCCTTTACAAATAATGATAATATTTTATTAACGAGATAAGAGCTAACAATCTAGGAGGGCACATCTAATTTGTAGTGAATTCTGTCATGTATGGAAATTGCATGAACTATTTCCCCTTTCTTTTTATAGTCAAGTTAAAAAATTGGGGAAAATTTAGTAAGCTTACCTGCCACTTATTCCTTTAGAAGATGTATGGAAGCTCTTTTTGACATGGACTTCAAAATTTGAAAATGTGGTCAATTAAATAGAATGCAAATCAGTTCGGGTCTTCCTAATCGTATTTATTTTGGCACATCAACTTGTAAATATTTGCATGTAAAAGAAAAAAAATTGTGGTATCTTTACTTTTAAAATCTTTAAAAAAATGGGGGGGAATCAATTTAAAATTTAATAAACGCTAGTACTGTTTCTTTTGCAGCTAAATATATAGTATTCTTTTCCAAGCAGAATTTATACTCTACTCCCCCTCATCTCAAATGTAATCTAAATTTTTTGGAAAATTTTTTGTTTCTGTGTCATTTAAAAAAAAGGGGGGTACTTCATTTCATTTCATTTTTCTCTCCCAATAACCAAATTTCCTATCTTCGCAGGGAGAAGAGAGACTGGGAATGCTCGCTGAGAGGATCGAGGTCTTAAACTTTTAAATCCCATTTTTTACCGATTTTTTCCCTCTCGGGCACAATATCCAGTTTGTCGAGAAACAATTTTCTTATCCTCATCCCGAAAAAAAAATGGGGAAGAGTACTGTAGAAGGGGAGGGGCTTTTGAGTTGTTTGAATAAAGTCTATGTGGGTGGGGGAGAACTTTTCTTAAAAAGTTTGCTAAGAAATCTGCTCAAGTTACGGAGAGAGAAAAAAAGTGAGGCACCGTCAACGACAGGATGTGGATATAAACAGAATATCGCAATGTTATGAGTGGGAATAAAATTCCATTATATTTATATTATAGGATATGGGTTTTTGCGAGATTTGCTCTGATATCTAGATATAAAAAAATATTATCTTCATTTTAATAAAACTGAGAAAATCACGTTTTAAAATTTTTTTGTTTCGTTAGCCCCCATCTTTCGTTCAGATTATTTCTTATTTATTGGAGAATGGTTCTGAACTTACTACGTACATATATATTGAAATTAACTATAGATAAAATCAGAACGTAAAAAGGTAGTGATGTCGGAAAGAAAAAACGATTATTATTCGGTTGGAAAGCTTTTAAGTGTGAGGGAAAAGCTCTCTCCCCCTCTCTTCTTTCCCGGACAAATGAAAAAAAAATCGAAAATGTGTCGACAAGTACCTGCGGTTGAATATCCTCTCTCATCTGTCGCATCCAAGAGTAGTAGTTGGGGGCGGGGGCCCATGACTGGGCGCCGCAGGATAGCAGCGCTGCCAGATCATTGATGTAGGCAATAGCCAACCTGTAATTAAAAGTATGCATTAAAATAAATTCAATCAAAACCCACTTTTATCGTTCCTCTTATTTATATTTCCCACGTTTTAGTGTTTAAGGTTTTGATAATTTTTTATTATAAACATTCTGAAACCTAGTACATTTTTCTTATCTGTAATTCACTAAAAGAAGCTACTCATGCAAAAAAAACCATTATTTAAGTACAATAAAGTTATTGAAATATTATTGAGTGCTGTCACCCATAAGACATAAGTAAGGAACAAGTTTTAAAAATTATATAATAAATATAATAAAACCAGCTTTTATAAATACATTTTCAAAGCTGTTTTTAACGTTTCACCCTTTTTCTCGCATGGTAATTGGCATTACGGCCAGATTTAAAATCATCCATTTCCTCACGTATAATTAAAGGCTTACGGACCGCCAGATAGGGATCCTCTTCATTATTAGAGTCATTGTACCTGATTATTTGATTTATATAGATAAAAGACAGCATATGTGTGTTTCGTCGTTTCAAAGCGATCCATTATTTCTTCAAGGGAGAAAACATCAAAACATCCAGATATTAAACTTTTTTCCATTATGAAGGGACTCTTCACACTTTTAAGGAACAATAAATTACCAGCAGCCTTTGTCATTAATTGTCGCAGTCAGGTGAACTTAACCCGGTGTATTAAATGTAATTAAACGTGTGTTCGGGAATGGTCAACTGCAAAAATGTATCATGAACTGACATTCCCACGATCGAGTGGAGACCGTTGGGGAAGCAGTGCTGGGCGGCTATTGATTGGTGAGGAACTCAAGTGCAAACTCAGAGTCGAAAATTAGACGAAAAAAAATATTTATTTATCAAGCCATAACAGGATGTTTTTGGGATGAAGTTTTTGCGTGAACAAAAATCCGTGGGCGAAAAATAAGCATTTTATCTGCACGAGCATATTTAAAAAAATCAGCTTTTAATAACGTGTTGCCATTGCATTTACAAAAGTTCTAATTAAAAATATAAGTTTATGACTACCGCAAATAAAACCTAGAAAAATGTAGCTTTGAGCACATGATTATATGAAATGAAATAAATAGGAAAAGTGATATTTTTATAAGTAATAAATGCAAAACAAATTTTTTGATCGTTTACAATACTGAAGTGACTCCTTCAATGAAACCATTAAAATGAATAAAGATATAATTTAACTTGCACGATCACGTGGTGCTTGCCCGCTCAAGAAATTATGATCTGACACGATACATTGAAATATGCACAGCAGATTTCACTTTAATCTTTATTTTTTTTTAAAAGAAAGTAGAGCTGAGAGAAGCGTCGAAGGAGAATTCTGAAAGACATCGATGTTTGAAGGTGTTCCTGATTTTGTAAATGGTTCCACAATGGGTTTTTGTGTTAGGATCCGATGAAGATGGTTGGATTTCTACTACTGCTCCACAGAGTGGACGTTTGAGATAACAGACTGTAAGCGGTTTTTTTTTTTGTCTATTCTCCGTTTTGATACAGGAACTATTTCAGAATTAAACTTTCAACTGTTGTGTGAATTTTGTAAAAAATAATATCTTAGACGAGAGCAAGTTTTTTTTGTGTACATATATAAAGCTGCAAACAAAAGAATCATGTTTATGCATTACTCTCCTATTTGTTCAAGAGCAAGATATTATAGTACCAAAAGTAGAAATTGTTTCTATATTAATTGTTATTTGCTCTTTTTAATTTATCACTGTAAATATTTAAAAAATACTGAGTTAATCTTTAACACAAATTTACTACCGAGTTTGTCATTGATAAGGAAAAAATGAAACTGAATAAATTTATCGATTAACTAGTGACTTTGAAACAAAGATGTAGCATATATACAGGGTGATCATGATTTAACAGGGAGAGTTCGGAGCCCTGCAGCGTGCTATGTTACTGGATAAAATATGACAAAATTTGTCCACCATACCATTACACTATGCGGTTTCGATTTGTCAAGAAATAAAAATTAGTACCCAAAAACGCCGATAGGAAAAATTCTGGTGCTACAATCAAAAATTTTATTACGTACTTTGTTATACGGGTACTTTGACGCGACATAGAGGGAAAAGGAAAATGTGGCGAGAAATTAAGTCCCTTTGCAAGAACTCACCCGTCGATGAGGTCATGGTGTGAGCCAAAGCTGTTTTATGATTGGGAAGAAAATGCCAGCGCTTCTCTTTTTGAATTTCGGCGGTTAAAATAGCTGCGAATAAGTCCGATGATCATAACTAACTTACGAGGAATGGTTGAAAGATGTGAAACAGCGTCAATTCTGGGCATGCAACCGGGTCGAGGATGTGAGGGCATCAAGCTAGAAGTTGCGACTGCCGTTATGGATCGGGCGATAACTAATGAGCAGGGTACCAGCATTCCACGTCTAGCATCACGACAAACAGATATCCCGTTCTCCCCTGTACAGAGGACATTGCGTAAGATCTTGACATTTTATCCCTATAAGATAAAGCCCATTCACTGATAACACTGGTCTGAATTTTGGGTTTTTTGGATGTGGGGTTACTTGGAAGGCGTTGTGTGTTCATGACATGTTTCTGACTTTCCCACTTTAAAAAATCAAATAATGTAACAAATCAGACGCATCAATGCCGGTATGCTGCGGGCCACCGTCGAAAACTTCCAGCACTGCATGCAATGATTGCAACATCAAGCTGGGGGTCATTTTGAGCCAAATTTGTAAGTTGCCATTATAAACATTTTTCATTGGCATTTGGTGTGCCGTTTTTACTCTTTCCATTCACAATTATGCGTTCTCTCCTCACCTATTATGCGCCCGCAGCGCCAGGATTTCCCCCATCGATGTCGTTTGGTAAAAATATGTTTACTTGACAAATCGAAAGCGCACACTTCAATGTGTGTGGTGGCTAAATTTGGAATTATTTCGTCCAGTACCGTAGCACGCTGCAGGGCTCCGAACATACTCTGTTGATTCTTGATCACCTGCGCATTATGTCACTTGCCCGCACAGTCCATTTCATCAGAGAAAGAACCATTTTACGGTGGTGCCTGATCACAGGATTCGCCAACTCATAAAAAGGGCTTAAATTTGAAAAACGCTTTTAAATACCTTAAAAATGTTTAATTTTCTCTTGAAGAGAGAATAAAACCTTTCTTTTTGTTTTTTTCAAATCCCTCAAATTGAATTAGATAATTTAAAATCATGTTCGTAAAGGCTTGTTTACCGGATATATCGAAAAAGAGAACCAAAAAAGAAAAGAAAAGAAATCAAAGAAGGAATCCAGGAATTCTAGCACGTTTAAATGTAACACTTAATGATTCTTCCATCCCCCCTTTTTTTTTCTTTCTTCGACAATCTATTGAAATACTAGAATAGTTATCCGTAACGGGCTGCACGAAACACGCACCTTTCGAGAATCGAACTTTAATTTTCAATGCTTTCGATGTTAAAGAATTTATTTGAGCTATTCTTGATTCGCATGCACACAATCTTTTATGTGTTGTTACAGAAGACTGGTCCCATCGATGGAAAATACGAAAAGGCAGGATGAGTTTGGTGTGCCGAAAACAGAAATCGAGAAAAGGAAAAGCTCTATAAAAACAGTAACCTGTTCGACCCCCATTCTCGCTACTATGCCGTTCTGAAGCAATCGCTTGAAGGACCCGTTCCAAAAATTTAACTTATATTGAACTGTAATTAATTGCGGTATGTAATTACGTTTATCAATCGAGTAAAATCAAGTCTGATGAAATTCTAACTAGAAGCGTTTCATTTTCAATTGTCCTGGTTTCTTCCAAGGTGTTTATTGAATGTCCTCATCCATTTGAAAATTTTTATTTGGTGGACCAATCTCGCAAAATTTGTCTTGACTGAGGGGGAAAATGTTAGATCTGGTATCTAAATTTTTTTAATGAATTTTTTTAACGAGTTGCGATTCTTTTATAACGATTTTTTTTTGCTTTGTTCTTTTACAATTCTTACAGAAATTTTTTTCCAATAAAATCTCTCTTAAATATACAGCATAGAGCCGTTGAGCATGAAATTCGGGAAGCGAGTCTGAGTCGGGCTAAGAAAGAATTTCTCAAACTTTTGATTGAAAGTGAAAAAATGATAACAGAATTTTAACATGTTTATATTATAACATAAAAGCATATTATAGTTCAAAAGTTATTTTAACATCATTTCCAAGGTTAAAAAAGTTGCTTTTAAATGATAAAAATTTTATTTGAACAAATGATTTTTTTTTTCACTTTAGCTTTGAAACTTTTTGAGAAATAAGTTTTGAACGCTGTTTATAATTATGATTTTTATTATAATGAAGTTAAAAATAGTATCATTGCTTCTTCGAATCATTGAATCCCGTTATTTTGCAGCTATTAAAGTATAATTATTAAAGGAAAAAATGTTTTTCTGTGCTTTTATTTTAAATTTAAAATGTTTTTAAAGCAATTCATTGAATAAAATTCTTTATTTGATGAGCTATGCATGATCTCAATTTGACTTTAAGAAATCCTTCCGTTGGCCTGTTTGTTTTCCCGTAAGCAAAATTTAGAGAAATTATTGGAATTGTCAAAACATTCGAATTCTAAATTTTGATTAATCTCCACGAATCCGAATTGAATGCGAAAAAACAGCTTCGGAAAATATCTGCCTGTGACAAAAACAACATAAAAGCAATTTCAGCTAGATGCATGAAATGCGGTCTGCAAACTTTATGCTAAATTTGTAGATTTCCATCAGATTTGGAGCAACATCCGTTTAGAGGAAGCCTATCTGCCTGTCCGGCTGTCTGAATATTAGTTAAGTTAAACTAACAAAAAAATGAAGACAGTGATATAGACAAAATTCGGCATACAGATTTAACATCTGATAGTATAGTATAATAACATCTATAGTATCAAATTTTTAGCCAAATCCATCGAGGATTCACATTTTGTCGGTCTGTACTTTCGACAGTCGTAAAGGCGATTACTCAAAACTGCAGTGACTCAACTATATCAAATTTGGTATGCAATTCTGTCACTACAAGTTATGTTTCAAATTTTTGTTTGATCAATTATAGATGCGAAACGGCAAAGTTAAGAGAGATGACTCTACCACCAAAGTGTTGTTGCAGCTCTAGTCGAACACATTGGTCGACGCGTGGAGGAACCCCATATTGTATCCGTACAA
>JAOUZG010020860.1:1831025-1856095 GCA_026289955.1 Argiope argentata
AAAAAAAAAAAAAAAAAAAAAAAAAAAAAAAAACTGCGAGGAAAATAGTTAAAACGACACTTTTCTTACTTTCCCACCAAAAATCTTCATTTCCTTCCCCCATACCAACTGAGTAAGACAGCAGGAAGTAATAAATTATGATTTGTTTAGAAATAAATAGGCGAAGTCAATTGGTTTTCATTTATAGATAACGGGATGTTTAAAAAAGAATGAAAATAGTTGCTTTTATTATTAGTCTGTATGGATATTTAATCCATGTCTGCTCAAAATAAAGTCTAGGCAGGGAAGAAAAAAAGATTTTACAAAGGAAAAAAAAGGGGTTGTAGAAAGAAAAGTAATGAAGAAAAAGAAAAGGGTGTGTGTCTCACCATTATTTCTCTGTGCGCGGCATTTTCCAAGCTGTTTTTAAACTTTTGCATCTCTTGAAATCCAATTGTGTCTTTATTTGTTTAGTGTGTTTACATTTATGAAAATTTGAATCTCATTATTACATAAAAACATAGAATTTTAGATCTTTCCCTCCACGATTTAAGTAAAATATCAATTCCGGGACAATCATTGCTCGGATAGAAAGATAAAGATGATTAGTACAATGAACGGATCTGAAGAAAATAATACTATAAATGAATTATATGATTATCAAAATTTGTTTGGTTTAAAAATATTTTAGTAAAAAACCTGTTATGAGACACAGATACATAAAATATAATATGAAAATTTTAGCGACCATTAATACTGGCGAACCGACTGGTCGCCAAAGGCGGCTAGTTTTGAATATTGTCAAGAGTGATACTGTATAATTATTGTTTTATTTTAACATTTCTGTTAACTTTTTACCATGAAACGATGCTTAGGAATTTTTTACTGAGTGAGAGGCTTCGCAAAATTTTGTTAGCGATTTTTAAATTAAAGATTTTTATGAGCCATTTACTATTCAGGACAATGAATACGATAAAGTTTCAATTTCCAAAAAATTGTGAATTGTTCTTTCACTTTCTCCTCTTCAGGATGTGTTGAAGATCATACGAAAATACTTTTTGAAATAACATCTGTGGTTTTTACCATTAAAGATGTACTTTGTGGTGAAACGTTAGGGGACAATCAATCAGATGTTTTTCTGATAACTTTTCTAGCATTTTTCTTGACAAGCCAGTTTAAATTGTATTGGTTCTCAAACCATTTGGAATCTAAACGATCCCATTTTCTTTTCCTTTCCATTTTTTTTTACCTTAATCAAAACAATAATTGTTTTTAAGGTTTCTAATCGTGGGAATAAATATGAAGAACCCTTGAGAAAATTTTACGTGTTTGAATTTTTGTCTTAAGTGCTTAAATTTTTGAGTTTCTATATTCAATTTCTTAAGAATATTTAGAGACCTTAGCCCTAATTAACAATAATTAGTTACCTCTTTTTAAAGCTTTGGGAAACTAAACGCGCATTTTAGTTTCTTCGTTTGGCGTATTAGGAGATAAAAACTAACTTGATAAGTAAACTAAAATCCCATTTATTCTCAAAATCTCAAAAGTAACTCCTGAGAACGTTTAAAATGCTTAAAAGAACGCGACCAGGACGATAACATTCATATAGTCCACTGATAACGATTAATTCTCCTTATCTCACGTTCCCTTCTCATTATCTCGCAGCTTGAGTTTGGGGGAAGCGAAAAATTTTATGTAGCTTGCTCTAGAGTCAGTTAATCAAACGGCTTAATAATTTTAGCACCAGAACCCCCCCCCCAAAAAAAAATGTTGTATACTAAGAAGTTCTTGCTTAAACGTAAGTATAACTATAAATGCCTGCGTTTGTAAAGAAAATCAATACTTTAAAAGGATTGTTACAGACAGTTAAGGAAAGAGTATATATATAAGGGGTCCCAGGACCCTCCGAAAATAAGAAAAAGTTATAAGTAATAAATAATTATTATAGGGGATTTTCTTAACTAGGTGTACCAAGCACTTTTTCCCCCTGCTAGTTCCATTACCAGATGGATCGATAATGGAGCAATGCCGGGTACGGGAATGCTAGTTAGCTATAATAATTTTATTTAGATATTTCGAAGATAAAATTAGGTGAATATTTTAACTTATGTTCAAAAGTTGCTTGGATCAGACATCAAATAATAGCTTCAATTTGATGATCAAATCAAGGGGGATATTATCTCATCCGATAAGCAGTTTCAAAAACTATCAATTCTTATATATTAGAACTGAAAGAAACTAAAGCAAAAAGGATCCAATAAAGATATATTAAACACATCAAAATATTGAGGACCAAGCGAAACAAAAAAAGAGTCTGTTTCTGAACGATAATCGGGGAGCAAATGAATAAGAGAAAAAAAAAATGTTATTGTTCATAAAATGTCGAACTTTTCATTCAAATATTATGTACTGATATGAACTTGAAAACAAAAAATATTTTGCTTTATTAAATTTTAAAAAATTAGTCATGTAATTTGAGGAACTATTATCTTTGATTTAATCGTGCACATCAGTTTAATTTTCTATGCGTCACTCTACCTTCAATGTTTATTCAATTTTTTAAGATATAAAAAATTCCAATTTCCGCTTCATTACTAAGATTATTATTATTAATCTGCTTCATTGCGCATTATTATTCTTTTTCATTAAAAAGTGCTTTGGTAATTTGAATAAGCAAACTTCCCCTGCTTCTGCTGTTTTAAAAGAAAGGCTTTTAATTCGCTCCTTTCTAAAACATTAAACTATTTTCCTTCTTAAGATATCGAACAGAAATGGTGTAGGAATGAAGCCCTACCGGATGATCCAATCATTCTCTACACAAGTGAGGCGCTTGGAGCATACAAATTAAAAGTTCGCATTCAATGTATTTTCGAAACATTGTCTATCATCTATTTGTAATATTTTATTGTTGAAAGGAAAATCAGACGAATAAATTCCATTTACATGAAATGACTTCCTTTGTAAAAGAACGTCCATTTAAAATACATATTTTTTAGCTGACGGGAGAGGTGAATGTCTTATTTATGTAAATAAACAAATTTTATTTGCAAGTTTTTGATTATTGATACGAACTGCACCTTTTACGTAAAATAGGTGACTTTATATCCTATGTTTAAATTATTTCTTTCTTGTACTGTAATGTATTTATTGGTGCCTATCTGAACTGATGATAACTATTTCATTTCGATTGTTAAAAATTCTGATTATTTCATATAATTTAACATTTCTTGTTATACATTTAGAGGTGTATGAGAAGCGGTTCGATTTTGAGAATTATAAAAAAAGGTGCGATTATTTGGCTTGCATTATGGTGTGTGGAAACTTTTCTTGTGATCGAATTGTTGATTATCTCACAACACATATTTTTTAAAAAATAAATGGTGCTTAGATTTATATTTTGCAAAGGATCACGGGAGTCATATTCACTTTGAAAAAGACGGGACGCTTCGTTTCTTCCTGATGTTGCGTGCTCACGCCTTATTCTTATATTAAATATGAAACATTTAAAGCAAAAACCTCGTAAGATATTCCGAGCAGTAGAAAAGAAAACATGCATCAAATGTCGAACGCCAACTTTATTCCAACGATAAACAAAACACACTAAATTCCATAAACTTAATAACAATGTTGCCATATTTGAAAACTAAATATTACAAATATCACAATAAAAAAGATAATATGACAAAATAGAGAGTTAATAGAACGGAACATCCTCCCACCTTGAGCTGTCGGAGGACAGCTCAATACAATCTTCATAAAATTTAGTATTTCACATATTACAAATTCATTCTTTTAGGTAATTTTATAATACGGCCACTTCTTGCCACAAGTGGGGCATTTTCTTGCTCCAATAAGAGCTGCTATCAACTCCAAACGAGGTATAGTGAGTACTTTAGGAGGAGAATCTCTGGACTTGGCGGCTAAAAGATTAACCTCCACTCTCTGAGCCACTTCCACTCTGATAAAAACGACTGCTGCATATGCATTTTGGTTCGCATCGCAAAAAGTATGGATACTAATCCTCTGCTGTTCAGTAGACGAAACACAAAGCCAACGTGGTATGCTTACATTTTTCAATAAATGCAGATCATTGAACCAGTCTGAAAATTCTTTCTGACAGTTTCAATCTCTGAATCCCAAGAAATATTTTTCTTCCAAAGTCTCTGCAGTAGTAACTTGGGAAAAAGTAAAGCAGGGCAAACAAATCCTATCGGGTCGAAAATTTTATGGGATATTGACAAGATCTTCCTTTTAGTAATATCATTTAGTTCAGACTTATCTAGCCAATCTAAATTCGAATGTAATTGGTCTTGATCTCGCTTCCAAGATACACCCAATATTAAGGAAGTACCCTTTTCTCCCGTACTTTGCCAGTCTCTCAAATTAAACTTTCCTGTTTCCATAATATCTTTGGCTTCTTCTTTAAATCGTAATAGTTCCTTTTTTGTTTCAACACTTGTAACAACATTGTCCACATAGAAACTATCCTTCAATTTCTTTAACAATTCTGAATCATATCTGGAATCTTCACAATATCTGTGTAAATGAAAATCTATGACAGCACCGAGCAAGTACGAACTGCTTTTCACACCGAAAACCACTCGCTTATGACGAAAAATGTTCAATTTTTGATCATTGGTCCACCATAAGAATCGCAGATAATCTCTGTCCTCTCCTCTCACGCCAATCTGCAAAAATGCCTTTTCAATGTCCGCTGACACGCCATATTTTTTCTCTGGAAACCTCAGAATTAGAGATGGGATTAGTTCAATTAAGTTTGGTCCACAATTTAAACATTGGTTTAATGATGGGTTGCACTTTTCCCTTGCTGATGCATCAAAGACTGGTCTTATTCTTGTGGTTCCATAATGTTTTATAATTGGTCTGTGCGGGAGATAATGCACGCCTGATTCTTTATCTGTAGACGGTACTTCTTCAATAAAACCTAATTTCAGCCATTCTGACAACGTACTGTCATATGCATTGAAAAGCTTTTCGGAATGAAGCCTCTTTGTCATTTTTTCTAATCTCTTCAAAGCTAATTCTTTATAAGAGGGCAAAGGCAGATGTTCTTCTTTCCATGGTAGTGCGACCTCATAGCGACCATCTGGAGTTAATGCAATAGAATTTAAGAAGTTTATTTTCGTTTCCAAATCTTCTTCTTTCTTAGATTTTACCATAGCAGAATCTTTAATTCCAATAACATCAAGGTTCCATAGATCTGTGATAGAAGCCTCCTGTATAAATAATGAAGTCACAGTCATGGCCAGGTTCTCGGTTTCATCACTAGAAGTAACTTTACCCATTAATGTCCAACCTAAACGAGTTTCGATCGCAAGAAGTCCACAAGACAAATTTATTTGCCTTCCAGTGAACAATTTGGATGCAAGATCAGCTCCGATCAAAACCTCAATAGGCCCTGGTGGATCATCAGTATCAGTTATATGAACATTAAGACATCTAGCCTCTTCCATCCAGGGACCTCTTTTTATAGAATTGACATTTCCGCAAATTATGGGTTGATCCAAAATCTCGAAATTTTCAATATAACTGCCTTCAAGACTTCCCAGTTCAACATTAAAACAGGAATGATTTTTCTGTGAAGTCCTAAGTCCACCGAAAAGGGAATGGATTATAACTTCCTGTCTGAATGATTCGCATCCCAATTCCGAGGCTGTTTCCTTCAGAATATATGACCTTTGGGATCCTGTGTCAACTAGAGCTCGAACAGCTCTTTTTCGGCGTAGTCCCTTAGCTGTTATCTTTAAAGTTTGTAAAAACACCTTGGGTTCCTTGGCAAAAGTAGACAACGCAGAAAGATTTTGCTCAGGTTTTATCTCATCAAAACTAAGGTTTTTATTTTCTTCTTTCTTTTCAGATAGCATCGGACACATAAGCGGCACATGGTGCTTGCTACATATTATACATTTAAGCTTAATTCGACACCTTTTTGCGTTATGTCCGACCTTTAAACATGAGAAACAAGCCTGCTTAGCTCTTAATGTCTTCCTTTTATCACCGAGTGACATTTTTTGAGCAATAAAACAATCGGAACTAGAATGTGCTTTTGAACAAAAAAGGCAGAATAACCTTGTATCATTGTGAACCAAGAGTTCCGAAGCAGTAGCCACATCTTCATTTTTTGATAATCTATTGGTTCGAACCCTTAAGTCCTTTTTGGCAAGTCCAAAGCCATCCATTGCCATTGAAATTCTCTGTTCGGCTTCAACTTCAGTCTTAATGAATTTCATAAGTTTTTCTAAGCGACCAGTAGGAGTTGGATCCGCATCAACATTTCTTCTGTAAGTGCGCAAAATATCTTCAGATAAACTGCTCTCAACAAGTGGATACAATAATGGAGCACATTTTTCCGCTGTTATACCGAGCGATTCAAGCGCTCGCATAGCTGATTCCAATTTATCATATACATCATGAATTGGCAAAGGTTTTGCAACGTTCTTGATAACTAATTTCAAAAGTTCTCTTATATAGACTTCCACCAACATATCCTCTTGTCCGAAACGTTCTTTCAAACTCTGAATCACTTTTGGATAATTTTGTGCCGTAGGTGGGAAACTTTGCCCTACTTCCCTTGTCTTCGAACCATCTTGAGTCGATTGAATCAGATACTGAAATTTGTCTTCTGGTGCCAAGCTAGCATCTTCGTGTATTTTTGAAAATTGACTCCAGAATCCAAGCCATTCCATTAATTCCCCGTTATACTTCTTCAGTTCAATTTTAGGTAATTTGTATCTTGGGGTTTCATTGACAGCATTCGAAACTTTATCAGCTTTACCGCGATTATTCTCTTCAATAGACAATTTCAACTTTAAAAATCTTTCCTCATATTCATCGCGTACTGAAATTTCTTTTTCCAACTCTGCTTCATCACTATCTTCCAACATTATATAGAAAATACTTTTATCTAATTCTTTTAATTTCTCAATTTTAGACTGAATAATTAAAAATTTAGCATTTACCTCTGAATCACCATATCCTTTTTCACCTATTAAAGATTCCAACAGATTGCATTGTTTTGTAAACGCAGATCTAACGACAGTTCGCTCAGCCTTTACAACTTTCGTTTTATCCATAATTAAAAGTCCTGTCGCGGACGCCAAATGTTGCGTGCTCAAGCCTTATTCTTATATTAAATATGAAACATTTAAAGCAAAAACCTCGTAAGATATTCCGAGCAGTAGACATGCATCAAATGTCGAACGCCAACTTTATTCCAACGATTAACAAAACACACTAAATTCCATAAACTTAATAACAATGTTGCCATATTTGAAAACTAAATATTACAAATATCACAATAAAAAAGATAATATGACAAAATAGAGAGTTAATAGAACGGAACACCTGATACCCTTTTGAGGTGGTTTCGTCCGTCTCCGAGTTTTGCAGCTGCAATCGTCGAGGCAATCCAAAACTCGGTGCCTTTCGATATTTTTTATTTCACAATAGCAACGTAAAAAGTAAATTTCATTATCTTTGAGATCCATGCCTGCCGCGCAAGAGCCTCGTCATCGGGGTGGAATGTGAAACAATAGGAAGTAAATAACAGGCGGCAGCGCCATCTAGGCACAATCCGCAACACTCCCCACCTGAACTTACTTAAGTTCATTTTCCATATAACAAGTATGTAAAAAGTGAAAAAATATAAATACGCGAAACATAACACTAGAACAATGTAAAATATCCTTCCAATTAATTAAAAAATTAAATGAATTAAATTTCAGTTCATATACACAAACAATTCCATTATAAATTGAACATATATATTCAAGGATTTATCTCTAAATTCCAAACAGGTTGAATGGGGCGTTTAATGTTTCCCTTGAGAGTTTTGATGAGAAGAGAAAGAATTTGTCCCTTCCGTCCTTGACACAATTTCAAAATTCTTCTTATCATCCATATATTTCTTGGATAACGCTCATCATTAATTAAAACGACATCATCTACCTTAAATGAACAAATCTTACCTGGATGTGGAGAAACATAGGCTAATCTCAAACAAGCATTCCTTTCTCCGCTTATTCCAGAAAAGATTCAAAATTGTCTATTGGTGTTTAATCCTTTTTGATAAAGAATTTCTATTTACATTTATTTCCTCGGTTTTAGATTGCATTACAGGTAAAGGTGCTAATGAGAATTAGAAAATGGAAAGGATTGAGTGATGAAGGCCTGGAAGGTTCATTGTACAGATACGTGATAGGCCTAGAACTAACAATAGTTTCAATTTCTAAAAAAATGATTTCTTATTCTATAAAAGAAAGACATGATTTGTCAATAGTTTTCTTTAAACGAGATTTAATCGTACGTATCTGAATTTCGCCAAAACCTCCCCACCATGGGCTGCTCGCAACAATAAATTTCCAAACAATACCTTTAGAGGAAAATGAATTTTTAACTTCGAGATTATTAATACATTTCCATACTTTAAAGTACCATCCACACCTAAATGGTAAATTTTGAAATTAGCACCCAATACCAGTGGTTTAACAAATTTATCGTTGAATGGGAGAAGCCAAGGATGCTAGGCTCTCACGTCATCACGTGAAAACTGCAGACGACCCTTCAATTGAAGCAGATTATTTTTATCGAGTTCAGGGCTCAAATTATACGCACGCAAATCCTTAGTGATGACACTCTTGGAAAGAATTTGGTGCATTTTAGTTTCGAAATGCTTATCTTGAGTAACCTTAATCCATGTATGGGAGGATTCCTGAAGTGAGGAATGATGATATTCCTGAACGTGAGGAATGATGATATTCCTGAATGTGAGGAATGATGATATTCCTGAATGTGAGGGATGATAATATTCCTGAAGTTCAAAAATCTCCACTCAATTTTAATGAACCAGGTTTCGAATTGCTCATAAACCTTTTCACAAAGCTGTAACACACAAAAGTTTGCAAAGATGGCTGTATTTATCGATGTCAATACAGCTTGAAATAGACTCATCAACATTGGTACCAATAATCATTGTGTCGACAGTTTCAGTTCTCCCTCGCCCAGATGGTAATATTTCTTTAGCACAAATGGGATCAGAGAGAGTTGACCACGACTGTGCCGGTCGTGATAGCCACTCAGGTCCCGTCCACAAGAGAGAACATTGGAGAAATGCGTTCGCAGATTCCCCTCTCGTGGTCAAATCAGCGGGGTTTTCCGATCCACCACAGTGGTTCCAGCAGTGCGAAGAAACGATTGCATTTGAGTTATTCTGTTACACACAAAGGGTTTCCGTATTTTTGCTGATTCTTTCACCCAATGGATAGCAATTTTAGAGTCTCTCCACGAATAAATTCTTTTAGTTAAAGATGGAAAAGTGTCTTTCACTAAGCGGGCCCAGTTGAGGACTGCCATCAGTTACGATCTCGCAAGGGTTAAGGTTTTCAATGGAGCAACCTTACCTTTAGAAATAATAAAGCTCACCTTATCCTTTCCATCTTCTGTAACTTATCGGATATACGCCACAACCCCATAAGTTTTAGGACTAGCGTCACAAAGGATGTGAAGAGAAATGCCATTCGTTTTCAATTTCGAGAACAGTTTACGTTCGATCCACAAGTTATCCATTGCAGACAGTTCAGAGCACCAAGTGTTCTATTTTCCTTCCAAATCCTGTGCTGGCTGTTCATCCCATTCGAGGCCCCTTTTTCATAATTCTTGAATGAGAATTTTAACGGTGATTACAACAGGGTTTGTTAGTCCACAAGGATCGAAAATTTGAGAGATTATTCTCAGCACATGTGTTTTAGTTTGGTGATTCCAATTTCGAAGGAATTTATAACATCCCTGAAATTCAACTTAATTTCATCCATAATTGGATTCCAATTCAATCCTAAGAATCTTGATCCTTGCCCATGATCAGTATTTTCTTCATACCCGTTCTCAAACCAAAGTTTGTTTAGCTCGACACAATTAGTTCTTAATTTCCTTAAATTAAACCTGGCGGAATGGAGTGTATCTATACATGCAGAAGTTCACTGATACGCATACCTAATATAGATCATCGACGTAGAGAGAATTTAGCATTTCACAACATTTACGGCATTTATCTCTAAATTTCTTTATATGAAATTTCAAAACTCAAACCGTAGCAGAGGGAGATGTAGTTAAGCCGAAGGGAAGACGATTAAGTACTTGCTTTGAGCGCCCCGCATCTTCCAGAAACTATAGAATTTTTAGATACTTTCTATCTTCCTCTGCATTCCCTGTCATAAGGAATGCTATTTTGAAAAATCTCCGCAAAACGCAGTTCGATTTTCCGGAAATTTAAGAATGACTTCCAATAAAATGGCATTGAGATTAACTCCTGTTAATCGCTCTGTGAGGCATATAATATCCTGTTCTTATGTCTTCATAAACGCATTTTCCGACAATATCGCATTCTAACTGAGGCTTATCAGTTTTTTGGTATTGGTCCGCAATTTCGGGATATTAGTTTAATTTCCATTCCAATGAATTAAAGCGCCTTTCCGCAACTTCAAAATTAGAATACAATTCAACCGGAGGTCCCATATTATTCTTCCACATTAGTTTACAAACATACCGTTCTCCATTAAACTCCAAATTATTTTCGAGGGTTTTAATCAAGTGATCGTCCCTTTCAGAAAGGCCTCGCATTTCGCTAGGAAATTCCTCTACCTCCCAAAATGTATTCAGCTCAACCAAAATAGAAGAATTCATTACCAAACAAACGTTTTCACAGCTTTCAGTCGAAACGTTCCTCTTTCCGACACCACCTATCAGCCACCCGAAGACTGCCACCCGAATTTATGATCCAGGTGTCCTGATTGAACCTTTCCCGTGGTCGTAAACAACTTCCCAAAAGCAGTCGCTCCTTACTAGAATTTCCACCGGTATCCCCTTTTCAAAAGAGTCGACAAGTTGTATGTTTTTTGCCTTCAACTCGCTCAAAATAGAGTCGCTTAGAATATTTAAAGACAAATTGGAAATGATTTCTTTTACAAGATCGGGTCTTTCAAATTCCACAGTCTCAACGTAAATGCATGATGGAACTTTTTGATTATCAGATCTGGAATGTCTTTTGAATTTCCTATAAATAGCATCTTGAACTTGAAAATAATGATAAATAGCATCTTTACTTGAAAATGATTTCCGTACTTCGATGTTATAATTTAAATAAAAATTCTGAATTATTTCTAGTACTTAAACAATATTTTATAAAATTATAAGAAATTTTGAGAATGAACAAAAGTAAAAATTAAGTTTTTTAATGCTGATTTCCCCCCCCCCCTGTGGGAATAGCGAAAATAAGAAGAAATGATCAGAAATCTGGTTTTCGGATCCACTTCTCACTTCATCTTAAGTTCATCTCATCGTCGATACATTTTAGTGTTTGCAATTTTAACCACGCCGAATCGGTGGGGTGGTTAAACAAATGCTTTCTGCGCACTTATATGCCAGCCATTTTCCGACATGCTGACCACCTGTGCAAAAAACTTGATTAGTTTCTTCTGCCCAACATTCCGCAGTCCAACATAATTTTTGTATAAAAGTTTTGGCAAATTTTGAAATCGCAATTATTTGGACAAAGTTCCTTTTTTTTCTTCTTTTTTTGTAGAATTAACAGCTATTAATTAAGTGTGAATTAATTTTTTAAAGATTTAATTTCTTTGAAACTTGAAACCCTTTTAATGAAAGTTCAGTTTAAAATGGGGCCTGAAAAATAAAAATAAAAGAAATGAAATTGCAATTTTAAAGAATGGTCAAATCTTCAGAGATCACATTTCACACATTTTCAGTAAACAGAGACAAAAAAATTTTTTTTTTCAAGAGAAGCAATGCCTTTTGTACATTCTACTTTCATTCATTTGTGTTTTAGTGTAAAAGTTCGTTTTGAATGCTGCATTCATTCACAAAAGCAAATGAGGGTGTAAGACTGAGAGCGTGAAAAAAAAATCGCCGTTGCCTTTAAGACTGAATAGAAACCTTTGTGCTGCTCCCGCGGGCCTTCTTTCTAATACGATTAAAATTTTAAACTAATAAAATAAAAACAAAACTTTCCGAAAATTATTTCGAAATTCGGTTTTGTCCCACCTGTTCAATTCAGTGGATAGGCGACTTTCTGGCCATCGAAATCCGGAATAAAATATCTTCCCTCCACATCGCGTCTGTCGAGCAAGGGATGGAGACGCCACAGAATCGAAACTTCACATCCAATCCCACCCAGCACGTATGCTGCCAGGCGACTTTTAGAAATGTGGTAACCAGTTTTATAACCATAATGTAAGTTAACAAATTTTGTCACAGAGAATCTAAAGCAGTTACTTTCATTAAATTATTATTATCTCATTAGCTTTCATTTTTCATGAGGCCTACAATTTTTGACCTGTAATCAGCACAATGTTTGATTTATCTTTTTAGAATAACGATTGATTTCAAATATTTATCTCGGTAATTATAGTACGTCCCATTATAATTCAGACTCTAGTTTTAAATTGTGTTTTTAAGAGAAGGATTTCTCTAAGTTTTCATTCTTTATAGCAATAATACATACAATGATTATACTGAAATATTCAGTTCTCTTTATATAAAGTAATACATTAAGATAAAATGGCTTTATATAGATGTGCAATCATAAGAACCTTAGGCTAGCTTTCATTCTATACTTAGTTTAGTTACATTAATGCCCTGTTTTTTAAAGCAACACTAGGGCTACTTTGGGATGGACCTCGTAATTCTGAACAGTGGTCAGATGACGAGGATGACACCTGAGCTGGCACCACTTTCCACATCACACCAGTGGGTAGGACGTTTGGCCTGGATGGATTAAACTTGCACTATACCCGCTTACACGACGGCTCTTCTGTGGAATCGGGGCTCAAATCAGAAACCCTCTGGTTCGCATATTCCCACACCCTACCCTATTTCATGTATTGAAGAAAATCGAGTAATATCATTGGTTCGCGCAGCCGCGCATTCTGTGGCCCTCTCATTAGAAACGAGCTTCGAAATAGTTTCAATTCGTATTTCTAGTACTGATTATACGTCGCAATCTCTGAAGTACGAATTTGTCATTGTCCTTTGCAGTGTGTTTTCTATCTATCTTTATCATTTTTTTTTTTTTTTGCCTATTATTTTTCGACTAAATGGAATTGTCTGAGCAAAATCGTAAGAATATAGCAACCGAGAATTCGCCTTCGAATTTTTATGAACGCAATTGTCGAACACAATGAAATCATTTCCATTAGGTTCAATTTGAAATCTGTGGAGGATATCGCCGAAGGGGTGATTTTAAACTGGGAAATTCACGATTTTTACATGTCTGTGATAAATTTCCGAATCAAATCTTCTAAAATGAAAAATTTTTTTTTGTTCGTGAGATTAATGGATTTTCTTTTGTCTAATAATTCTATAGCAATTTTAATATTTCCAAGAACTTTTTGTACGAATTTAATCATTTTATTGTTCAATTAATCATACTTATTTTACTTCTTGGTGTTGAAATGATGTATTAATTTATAAAGCTCAGCCTTTTTTGTTGTTGTTATTTGTTTGTTTGTTTTAAGCTTGAGTTGCGTAATTTTATATTAACAGTCATTTAAATTGCAGCCTAATTTACAATTCAGCCCTGGTAATTCGATATCCATTACAGGTAATAAGTTTATGACATAATTTAAAATTCTATTCTTCGAATCTCTTTGATCTATTTTTTTTTGTTTACTTTTTCTATTTATAGATTTTAGTTATTGATATTTTATGGTATATTAAATTACTTTAATCTTTATCTTTACTTATAATAAAGCACAATGTGTGTGTGTCTGTTGGCGCTCTGCAGGCCAGACCGTTTGACCTACAGATACCAAATTTGGTATATGTATACCTTGGGTGCCGGGAATGTGCACCTCGGAGCCCTTTTTTTGAATTTTTAATTAAAATTTTAATTAATTAAAAAAATAAGCCAAATTTTAACGTTTTTTCGCTATAACTTCCGAAAATATTACGGCACAAAATTGATTTTTGCATCACGTTAAAGCTCAAAACATTAGCTTTTCCATGATACTAATGTTTTGACCTACGAATTAAAACTCTATTTTTAATGAATTTTTAAACATTTAATTTAATCGTTTTTTTTCAACAATTTATTTCGCAAAAATAAAATAAAAATAAAATTTTATCTTCTCGAGGATCTCAAAAAAAAATCAGCTTTTAATAAAATGTTGCCATCACATTTTCAGAAGTTCTGATTAAAAAAAGTTAATTACTACCAAAAATTTTTTTAAAAAAATACAGTTTTCGTCACGTGATTATATGAAATGAAACAAATAGGAAATGATAATTTTTCTTGATCGTTTGCAATATCAAAATTATTAATTCAATTAAAGAATTAAAGTAAATAAAAATACAAAATAAAAACATATTACAAAAGTGCGACAGAAAAGCACCAAACGATAATCTTCTGAGAGCGAGATTAATTATTTAAAAGCAAGAAACCTTTAACGAACTTTGAAAATGACGTCATTTCAAAGAAACGACGAACAAAAAGCAATTGCTAATCAGTAGTAGTAAAATATTTTTGCATTCTTTTTTTTAAAATTTTTAAACTATAAGACATGTTTTGAATTGTTACTTTTATTTATCTGAAGAAGATATTTTGTGCAAATCAAAGAATTCGCCTTATTGATTGTAATTTATCTCCGCATTTTAATGAATCATGCGAAATAAAAACGCATCTTCTTTCAACGAAGTAACGTAATATTAAAGCTATACTGGTAAAAGTAGGTCAGTTATTTGAAAACGCATCTTCTTTCAAACAAGCATACGTAATAATTAACAATGCAAAATTTGTAAAAGCATATAAAACTATTTTTACCCGCATATTTCGGAGACATCAAAACTTTCTACCAAAACAATATCATGTTCTCTGACGAGAAAAAATAAATCAACTATCATTCCAAATTAAACATATAAAAATGTCATTTTCGGCACGTATCTGTATAAAATGAAACATGATATTTTTGGAAAATAAATGGATGGAAACGTTTTCTATGATGTTTTACTATACATATAATACTTTTATTTAAGGCAAATATGGCTTAACATCTACAAGGCATCTTCTGTAATCGGAGCCCAACATCTAATTTCTTAATATTTTTGGGAGAGACATAAATCTCTTAGCAATTGGTCCTATTAAATATATAACTATAGATTTAGGGAAAAAAGGCTGATGAATTAAATTTTTACATACATCATCTGCCATGTAAATCATATTTAACAAAATTTTCTTGAGACAATAAGTTCTTAAATAAAAAAGTGGCATTCCTATCAACTAAATTAATCATCAAAGCTGATCGATCTATGAAAATTTCAACATAACTATTCGATATAAACTGGAGATTTTAGATCACTTTATCAAGATATCAAAGAAGCCAAACAGTGTTACTCTAGAATAATTGGTCTAGGTTATGAAAATAATGATTGTTCTAAACTTGCAATATTCAGAACTGAACAAATCAGCCAGATTTAAAGAAGATAAAAGTGCTTATTTATTTATTTAGAAGTTGAAATATTAAGAATATTTTACAAATATGAATCTATAAGACCAAAGGAATTTAAACCATAATTTTTTGAAATATATTTATAAACCTAAAATAAATATTATTGAGAGCATTTATATACATCTAAAAATAAAATTGAAAACTGAAGGTTTCAATTAACCGGTGAAATTTTTGCTGAATAATTCTTTGAGATCTAATAAATTATAAAAAAAAAATTATAATGTTACAATTTCTATATTGAACTTCAATGTCGGACTATTCTGCTTTCAGTTCATAGTTTTATTTAAAGACATGCTTGAATTGAGTAAAGAGGTCTTTATATTAATTGAAGTTGCATCCTTTCCACTTTAATTTAAAAGTGAATTTTGCGTGCACTGATAAAAAAATCAGAGAGAGATGCGGAGTTCAAAAATCAGGACTGCTTAAGGCCTACAAAATAGTATAAGTGAATTATATGACTATCGAAATTTGAAGCTTAAAAATATTTTGCTGAAAAACTTATTATGAGACCAAGTTATATAAAAAATGATTTAACCCTTTAGTCGGCATTAATATTGGCGGACCGACTGGTCGCCAAAGGCGGCTAGTAGTAAATAAAGTACGTGATAAAAGCAGCAAATATTTCCAAATTGTCTAATAGTTAATTAGTTCGAATGTTTTTTGATAGTTTAAATGCAATGGATAATTAAATATTCGGTCGTAAAAAGTAGAGGAGAGGCGGGAAAAAGCTTATTTTCAACATTGCACTGTGTAGCAACTCCTATTTGCATCATTAACACGATTTGATTTTTTAATTGAAAATATTTATTATTGTTCTTGTTGTTTTTAGTGTTGAAGAAATTCAATTAGTGATCCTAAATTGATTTTTAAATTGCTCCTACGACTATTTATATTCCGATGTATACATAAAACTTTGAGATATTCAAAACTAACTATACAAGAAAATATGCTGGTAGGATTCAATTTGAATCATTGCAATAATCCATCTTTTGCTATCAATGAATGCAGTGGAAATACGTACACCAATAGAGCAATAATAAAGGATAGAGAGCAGTTTAAGATTTTAGAATTTTTGACAAGATTAAAAAAAATCACTTCTAAATATCAGAAAACTTTGATCGGGTATCTCTGATATACACCAAAACATTTCACCAATCAACTTTTTCAATTTGAAGTGAAAACAAAAAAAAAATCTAAACGGAAGGAAGAAAGACGAACATATTATTTGTCCCAACGGGAAGGTAATAAACAACTTACTTTTATGCGAGCAATTTATTTTTTTATGACTACTAGTAAATTATTGGCTGGTAACCTGCTGTTGCTTGGAATTAAAATACATTTATGCGTAATAATTGTGTTAAATCTAATTTGTGATAAATTACAATGCAAGCAATCCTTTTACTGCTTCATGGCATAGGATTGACTGCTTTTAATTATTTACATTTGCTGGAAGATGAAGGATCCTTTATTGCCACTCTTTAGACAAAATTGAATTAAATACTTTAATCCAATAAAAAAATTCAAAAGAAATAAACAGAAAATTCAAAAACTAGCGGAAGAATGAATCGGCGGGCTACCGTCTCGTACCCTGGTCGTCTGCGTTAAATTCCAGAAATTTACGGTTGAAGAAAACATCGCAGGGAAATGAATTTAAAATTATTAAAAATTTAAAATTCTGAATTTTATAATGATATTAAAATATTTTTGTAAGATTATTCTCCCCCCAATTATTTCTGAAAGGCGACAAATTTACGGTTAATTGCTAATTAAGTAAGTAATATTTGTATTTCGAAAAAATTAACTACATTTTCCCCCTGTCATAAATAATCAGTATGCAAAGGTGGCCCAGCAATCAGGGGAAGATGTAGGATACAGAAGCATAGACACGATTTTGATTTAAATAAGGTAATCTTTTGTGCATTTGCGACACAGTAGAAATGTTTTCTTACTTAACAAAAAACTATTTTAAATATTATTAAACGGAAAATTATAGTGAAGAATAAAGATGGAAAGCACCAGTGCATGTGTAGCTAAAATGTATTAACAATATCGTAAAGAATTAAATCGAATCCATTCAGTTTAAGCGATCCATTTATAAGGGCATCAAATCCAAGTTGCGCCGAAGATCCGAAAGAGAGCCAACAGGACGTCACGGTATGAGCCGACCAATGATATTGCCCGATTTTCATCCACACTTGAAATGGGGTCGGGTTTGGGAGTATGCCTCCGCTTCCGAGGCTTCGACCACGCGGCCCGCTCTCACTACGGGAGTTTAAAAAACTTAATCTGGATGTCCAATATCTAAAACAATCCTTTTTAAACATTTCTAGAAAAGCGAAATAATGGCTCAACTGAATAATTAGTTGCAAAATTTGAGTCAAAAATTTTGTTTGCAAGGAATTGGATGCTCTGATCGTTCGGTGGTGATCTGTCTAAATCCCGGAAGAAAATGCTTTCGAATTTCAATTGCGAAAGGATCGACTTCATTTCACTTCAACATCATGTGAAAAATGAACTAGTGAAAAGAAACAAGTGTGTGAACATAATCGAGAGAATGCGAGCGACGGACGCTTGGACTCATTAATGTTGCCCTCTTCTATAAAAAAAAAAAAAAAAAAAAATCTTTCACCTTGACGGTGTTGCTAAGAAGAGCCTCCGTTCCAGTTTCGAAGTGCGCATTTCTTTTAAAAAGAAAATTGTAATATATCTATTATTATTCATTAAAACAGGTAATAAATCTATTGATTTTATTTTCATCTTGTTTTCTGATTTTTAACTTTTTCGCTCTAATTACGAAATTAATTATTACGTATTAATTACAAAAATTCTTGGTCCGACAATCTATCTTAAATGTAACGTAGCCTTTCAATGGAAATAAAGTTTGCAGAAAAATGAAATCACATTTCAAAAATATTTAATTTTTTTAAATCTGCATAATTTATTATTAAGATAAGAATCGATTTTTAAAATCCCCCAAAGCGAAAAACTCTTCCCACGTACCTAAATCTCTCTAAACTTCTTGATTTTTATTTTTTTATTTGGAGAGATCTGAGATATGAAAGTTCTTCCAAGTAATGAGGTCGAATTTTTCGATGATTTCCCTACGCTTGAGGAAGTGACCGAAGCCCTCTTCGTTCCACAGGTATGCGAGAGCAAGAAGTGCAAGGGGCAAGGAGACTGCGCATCGGATGAATGCTGTTCCCAGTTGCTGCGCATCGCAGACCCCACCTGCCAGAAGCTCAAGCAAAAAGGTGAGCCTCGTTCTGAATTCGTGGCAAAATCTTTGAAGGGGAAAAAAATGCACGAAACCATTAGAAGATGCTGGACTGAGATTTCATTCAGTTAATTTAACACCCCCCCTCCGAGATTCACCCGTTCATTTTTGTTTTCCCATTTTTCTGTGTTCAAAACTAGAACTGAGAAAATAAAATCAAAAAATTCATAATGCATTTATAGTATCAATTTTAACTAAATTACGGTGGTGAATTGAAATAATTTATCAAAGACTTGTTAGGTATCATTACCAATACATATAGTGAGGATGGCATGAAATGAAACTGTACGATGCATTACCCCCCCCCTCACTTTTACTGTTACTTCCATTTAATTTCACACTTCCTGTTTTAACCCAAAATTGGAAGTGGTGCTGTAAAAATACTTTTCCAATTGAAATGATCTGCGGCATTCAGGAGCTGACACAAGCCTCCTGGAACTGTTAAAAGAAAACAATTACCGGCCGCAATTTATCGGTCATCTTATTCGCCTGTTGTCAGTTCATGTGATTTCTGTCATTTTAGTCTTATGAAAGACTTTACAAAAGGTCGGGAGACCTTAAAATGACTGACTGATTTTTAGGCATAAAAAAGAAATTCTGGAATCTGTATTTAATTCTTTGGCACGGCTGTGCTAGAGTGTCCATTTCTGAATGCTCTAATTTTAGAAATTTCTTAATACAAAAAAAAGCCAAAATACATAACAAAGAAATTGTTCTGATTAGTTATAGCAATAGTCAAAATATTAAAAAACAATCACAAGAACTTCTCAAACTTTTTTTTTTGCAGCTGCATTTATTTCAAACTTTGCTTAGCTAATTCATGGAGCTGCTAAATTTTATTCGAATTTTTTCGTAGGGACCTCGTCACACCATCAGTGAGAGGCAAAATATATGTAAAAAAAATTATAGAAACAGGCGTCAAACAAAATTTAATCGAGCGTTAAAAATGTTTAACCTTCATCAGATGCTAGGATTGGCTTATGGTACTTGATATTCACATCTTCCAAAATTACTATCTCACAAAAATAGTTTTTGCACTTTTGTGAGATAGCAATTTTCTTAAAATTAAAAAAAAAAACCTTTTTAATTACAACTTACAACATCAAAAAACTCATTCATATGCTTTTGCCAATATTAAAATTAGCATTTAAAATTTTTTTATTACTATTTTGTGATTAACTTCGATGTGAAATATTTATTTCCGCTTTTATTTCATTGCTTGTTCACTTTTTAATGTGCCGTCGTTTAATTTATAAAATGAGGCATTTCATATTAACTACCTAAAAAACAACAACAACAATCTGGGCGAACAAACTGGTCACCAAAGGCGGCTAGTTCTTATTAAACTTTTTTCTTCTTCTTTTGAATAAAAAAAGGTTAATTGAATTGTCTGTGGTGACATCAATTAGAAGACGCATTGTGTTTCAGAAGGCACAAAGGCACTCAAAAATTAAACTCACTAGTGTAAGGCGAGAATTGTTTTAAAATTAGTTCTAACACTATGAACTGGCAAATGCGAAGCTGTCTCACGCTGCAGAAGTGCATGCTTTGGCTCGTGCGGATCCTCGTCTCAATCTCTACAAGATCGAGAAGCATCGGGAGAAAGAAATTTTTGCTTTTAAAGTGGAAGAATCTTTTATTGATGTAAAATTTGTGCCTCGTCCCTTGCCTAAGCATGAATCACGCCAGGAGTTCCCGGATCAAGCAAACGGATTCTGACTCAAAGAGTTTAAACCGTATCGTAATTTTCCACGTTTGAGCCTGTTGACCAGTACATTATTGGGAGTTTTTAAACATCGAAGGATTCTGGGAAATAGAGAAGTATTTTGCTAGACACAGCAAAAGGTATTCTTAGCAATTATTGATCGCTTTTAAAAAGCAAGTTTCTTTTTGGACACATTTGTGCGTTTCTTTTTTTTCCTTCTTTTTTTGGTAATACATTTAAATACTCCGGTTTTACATTAAGGCCGTTATTTTTAGTGGTATTGTAAAGGTAAATCGCATTCCAACCACTATATGGTTTTCCAGTCAAGAATGGCGTAACAACCTAGCTTTAGCATCACTTTTTTTCGTCCGTGCTTCATATTTGGCTTTGCAAATTGGAAGAAACGCGATGGTGTCTTGTCCCAGTGGACTGTCCCCAGGTCATTAAAACTAAAGTCTTTGATTCCTTTCCTTTCTTAGGAAACGCCGGTAGGATAGCTTGTCATCGTCATATGAAAAGCTATTCACGTATCCGACCATTCGTTTATTTGTGAAAGGATGACATCGTTAGAATATTTTCTTTTTCAGGTGACTCTTGTTTGACGGAGGTGACTCAGGAAGATGGAAAATACATGTTCTCCTGTCCCTGCGCTCAAGGGCTCAAGTGTCGACCGGAGAAAGAAGTCGACCACAACGGAGTGAGATATATTACATAAATCTCATATTTAAGTACAGAGTGCCTGAGAACGATAAGTATCTTTCGAAAAACGATAATTAACATTTCATTAGTTTCCACGTATTTCGTTCTCATGTTTATCTACTTTTAACAATTTTATTGTTGCACTTAAGTAAATGTTTCGAACTTTTTCTTTTTATTTCAGTTATTATGTGTTTTTTTTAAAAAAAATTTCATAAACCCTAAGTGAATACATTCCGTAGGCTGTAGTAATGGCGAGGCGATGGCTAAAATTAATTAGACGCCTTTTGTATTTATCTACGGTTAAATAAAGAGATTTCCATTCATTTTTTCTTTTTGGTATGCAAAGCAAGATTGTCACCGAAAAGAGAAGAAAGATTTGGAAAAACGGGTCTTTGAGTTCTAGTATGAAATTATGAAATTTTAGTTCTTTGTCTTTCCAACGATAAGATTCTCTCTCTTCTCTGCAAACACGGAAATTAAAAACACACCGAAGTAGGCAGATGAGATTTAATATGTGGACTACATGGAAATTGATGATTGCTATAAAAATTCTGAAAGGAATTTGTTGACAGGAATGTCGAATTTCCGTACTTCTATCGAAATGCGAAGGCTTTATAAAAATTTCCGATTCTGTTTTTCATTCGGCTAGTAATCTGTATGGGGCTCGCAGCATGCGTTTCCCTGAATGTCTCTGTAGTCCAATTTTTCGAAATTGAGAATGCGCGGTTGTTGCAAGGCTGCTTTCCGGGTTTCCAATTTTATTTTGAAATGCTTATTATTTGCAGTTAGCATAATCTTGTGTATTTTATGATGATAGGTGAAATAAGTTTGAAATGAGCGAGCCCTTTCTAAAATGAAAGCCTGCTATGCTTGTCTAATAGCCACCGAAATCCTGAGAGGATTTGAATTGCTTATTCTCTCTTTTTGCTAACGTTCATTAGTTTTGAAGGAGAGCAAACAATTTTAACAAGGGAGATTATATTTTTAGCAACTTCTCTTTGACAAATTAAATGCAGTTTTACAATCTCAGCAAAGATGGATATAATTTTGTGCTGATCAGTACTGGCAGGGCATCTGACCAAACCAAAGAGGAGCGTGTTGAGAAAATTCCTCAAAAGAAGGGAGGTTGAATTTATGTATGTGGATGAAAATCATACGGTTTATTTCTTTCTGTTCTGTTCTGTGTAAAATGATCCTTCTATTTTGCAGGTAGTCAACTTCCTCAACGACCGCTGCGGCAATTAAAGAAGAGCATTTCTGTGTAGAAAATGGATGAAAAAAGAACATTTCGGTGTTGAAATATTTTTTTTCTCTTTCAAAACTCCTATGTTTTCATCTGATCACATGTAAAAATCTGAAATAATAATTGAAGAGAAAATTAAATTCTTTTGGTTCTTTCTAAACAAAGGAAACGCATATTGTTTTTTTTTTTTCAGTCAAAAGTCTTCTGGTCAGCATGAGAACCTAAACATGCAGAGTCATTATCTAATTGAAAAGCAGTGCATCTTCAATTTTTAATCGAAGAATAAACATGTAATTGAATCTCTTACTTTATAATAAACATAGTGTATTTACACTGAAGTGACAAAAGTCATGGGATGACTGTTAATATCGTGTCGGTCCTCCTTTCGCCCGGCGAAGTGCAACAACTCGACGTGTCATGGAGTCCACAAGGGAAGTCCTTTGCAGGAATATTGAGCCATGCTGTCTGTATAGACGTCCATAATTGTGAAAGTGTGGATGGTGCAGGAGTTTGGGCACGAACGGACCTTTCGATGATGTCCCATAAATGCTCGATGGGATTCATATCGGGCGATCTAGGTGGCCAGATCATGCGCTGGAATTGTCCGGAATGTTCTTCAAACCAATCGCGAACAGTTCTGGCCCGGTGACAGGGCGCATTGTCATCCATAAAAATCCCATCGTTGTGTGGGTACGTGAAGTCCATGAATGGCTGCAAGTGATCTGCAAGCAGCTGAACATAACCATTTCCAATCAATGATCGGTTCAGTTGCACCAGAGGACCGAGTCCATGCCATGTAAAAATAGCCCACACCATTATGCAGCCACCACCATCTTGAACAGTGCCTTGCTGACAGTTTGGGTCCATGGCTTCGTGGGGTCTGCACCACACTCGAACTCTACCATCAGCTCGTAACAACTGAAGTCGTGACTCATCTGACCAAGCCACGGTTTTCCATTGTTCTAGGTACCAGTGGATATGCTCACGAGCCGAGGAGAGTCGCTGCAGGCGATGTCATGCTGTCAGTAAAGGCACTCGAGTCTGTTTTCTGCTGTCATAGCCCAAGGAAGACAAATTTCGCCGCACAGTCCTATCGGACACGTCCCTCGTTGATTCCTGCAGTTATTTGACGAAGTGTTGCGTGTCTATTAACATTGACCACGTTAACATTGACGGTCGTTAAGTGCAGGTGGTCGCCCACTGCGCTGTCCATGATGGGATGGGATACCTGAAATTTCACACTCTCGGCACACTCTTGATACTGTGGATCTCGGAATGTTGCATTCACTAACGATATCCGCAATGGAAGGACCCATGCGTCTAGCTCCAACTAACATTCCACGTTCAAAGTCTGTTAATTCTCGTCGTGCCGCCATAAATCACGAAAAACCTGTTCACATGAATAACTTGAACACAAATGAAAGCTCTGGAAAGCGAACTGCACATTTATACTTTTTCGCTGCGATACTACTGCCATCTGTATATTAGCGTATTTCTATCCCATGACTTTTGTCACTTCAGTGTATGTTTATTTGTAATAAGTATAAATATCCTATGCACACACTGCAGTAGAGAGCGGGTTATAATATATTATGTTTTTTTTTTACTGATATGACGAGTGAGTAATGTTTCAGAATCTTCAGCTTCACTCATTTCTTCCCTCTTACGCCAAGCAAATCAGAGTGAAAATCCCATTATTTGTTAAAGCATTAATCTTAAAAGAAGCACATAAACACGAATATAAAAAGGGGGAATAGAAATAAATATACGAATCTATGTTTAATCTATACGCTTAAATTAATTGGGAGTATGAATAAACTCTTCATTCAATCTCAATCAACAAAAGTTCTATTTTGCCCCCTTCCCCCCTTTTTTAATAAGAAATATAAAAGATTCTGGGTTCTGCCCATTTCGGCGAGGAGTAGCTACTCCGAGTCGTGATTCAATTGTTTCAGGCTGAAGGGGGAAATACAGTTTCACAATGACGCTCGCTTTTTGAAGAATTAGAATGATAAAACTTTTAAAACATAAAAATCCCCTTATAATTGTAAAACTTTTATTTCATATGAAAGATCAAGGGGCCCTAGATATTTCATCAAGGATCGTTTGCCTTTTACCACCTTCTGTTTTTGAGACGTTTATTCTCTATCGAAAAATCCAGTGACAAAATTCCAGTCCTAATTATTGAACTGATTTGGAATTTTTTTACTTATTTTAAAACTTTATGACACCTCGAAACGTTATCAATGGTCGCCTATCCTATTTCTCACCAAGTGATGCTACAAAATAAAATTTCGACTCCTCCTTCAGCTTAAATAACTGGAACGATTTCGTCAATTTCCGTCGCCAAAAATAGTAGTTTTTTCAAACGCATTCAAGCAAAGGTTTCATGCTTCGAGATTTAGGCAACCTCAAATTTGATGCATATCGCAGTGCTAAGGCAAATTTCCTTCATCGTAACCGATTTATAGAATTTTTTTTTAAAAAAATCTTGTTTTAAATTAGCGTGAACGAAAACACGGAGAGAGGGGGGAATAGATTAATAAATGATTTCAAAAGTAATTACGTTCATGTATTTCTAAGATAAAAAGGATACAGTCACAAATAATGGATATTTTAAAACCGATAACGGCCTGT
>JAOUZG010020860.1:1897594-1920345 GCA_026289955.1 Argiope argentata
ATATATATATATAATATGTACACACCGATTTACCGATCAATCAACCAAAGACTTCTGATTCAAAATTTCAGGTAAATTGTGACTTTCTTAAGCAATGTTTAAAAAAAAAAGTATATTATGAGATGTAAAATTTACCTCAAATAAAGTGTGGAATCAAGGAGAGATGTTATATAAATAATTAAATCCTTTTTTTTCTTTCACACTTCAATCGATAGACTTTAAGATTTTCAGCATTGTGTAATATTATTCAATATAATATTATACAAACAATAATGCTTATATTATATAATATTGCCTTTTGAAAATTGATATTATGTACTATTTGGAAATAATGCCCCAAATGTTAACGTTGAAACGTTTTAATGTTTCTGAAATCATAACATTTCTTTTCATCAATAGAAAGCATATTAAATATTCTGTTACATATAGAAAGCGGTTGAAATGAATCCAAATTTAAGAAGTTTTATGTTACTGAGAAGGGTCCCACTGAGAGAATTTAAAAATAAAACATCTCTTTTTTGATTATGGATGAAAGCGATGATTTGATTTTATATTTTCTAATAATGAAAAGTAGCATTTGCTTCCTTTCCAGGTAGCACAGCTTGTTGTTCAATATTGTATAATATTGCATGATATTATATAATATTAAACAATATTCCACAATATAAAACAATATCGAAATTATTGATCAATGTCATACAATATTGCTCAATATTTGTGTGCTACTAGGTGTTTAAATTCTTCGTCATGTTATTCAAGGGCTTGTTTTTTAAGTTGTTTATCTGAATAGGGTTTTATTTAGTCTTTTTCGTAAAGAGATTTTAGAGATAATGAACAATATGCACACCATAGAAAAATATGAGTTGGATCTTTTATTATGTGAGAACATGATGTTGTTTTGGTTTGAGGTTTTTGAAGTCTCAAAATGCATAGGCAAAAAATTGGTGATTTATCACTATTCAGGCCTCAATTTTTCGCATTTAGAGTTATAGAAAATCATGTCAAAGTTTATCACATTTGGCCATTTATCTCCAACTTAATTTCCAAATTATTAATTCTCTAAATTCTTATGTTGTCTGAATTAATTTAAGGCTTTAACCTGTTTAAACCGGTTTGAAACAGTCACGAGACTATCAGTTTACGATTACATCGATATTTAGAAAAGCGATGTTTTTTTGTTTTTTCATCTCAAAAGCGTCATTTTTATCTTTAAAAAATTAATAATAATGCTCAATCTAGATTTCCTTTTTTTTCTATTTGTTTTTCCATAGCGAACTCGTTCTCTTCTATTTGACCACAAGTCCATGACAGAACGTCATCATTTACATCTCAGGAACCAATCCTGAAACAAGAAATCACTGACGTCACCCATTTAACGGGAGGAGTATTAAGTTAATGCAGTCAACATACCATTGCCAACTCAGCGAATAAATTAATAAGCGATTTCTATGTAGTATTTTAAGCATTATAAAAATTACAACGAAATATGAAAAATATTTATAAATCACGAGTTAAAGGATTTACATCAAGGAGCATTATTTTTCTATCATACAAATAATTTTCGAGAACTTTCACACCAATTTTTGATATTCTGTAACTTAATTTTCACGCTTGAAGGGTTTGTGCTATTATTTAACATATATGTATAAGGCTTTGAATTATTAATGAAAATAAATATCATCTGACATAATTACATGTTAAGCTACGGTTTCATTTATACTTCATGCAAGGTACATAATAGATTCCTAATTAAAATGGTTCAGCAAGATTTGATTTCATTATACGGACAAAGTTAAAATCATATACATGACACACACTTAGTATACAATGTTCATTTTTCATTTTAACTATACATTTAATTAAGTATAAATAAAATTAAATTGACTAATTACAATTCTTAGTATGCTCTCTTCTTGATCTAAGAAAATAAAATTCATTTCAATCCATCCTCAGACAAAAACCACTTCAACAGTTTATGACATGAACTGAATAATAGCGAACCGATTCCAGAGAAGCTCGCAAGATCTAACAGTCCGTACTGTGTTTTTGTTGTGTGTTCGTTCATGGAAGCTATGATGTTTGTTTTAGGAATGGACGATGACCGATGATTGAAATTAAGAAACGAGTCTTTTAAAGAAAATTATGTTCATGCTTTTCTTAATTGTTTTGTGAGATGAATGCTGTCGATTTCGAGTTTGTACCTCCCCCAGAGGCCCCTGTTTTCGAACCTACAGTTGAAGAGTTTAAAGATCCTCTAGCCTATATAGCAAAGATACGTCCTGTCGCAGAACAAACTGGTATTTGTAAAATAAAACCACCTCCTGTAAGTTTATTTGAGATTTGAAATCATTTGCTTATAAATTATTTCACATTGGGCATATAATTGGATAATTTCTTAAATATTTAGTAAAGTTCCATTACTAATTTTAGCATTACATTTCAATGTTCGAATGATTTTGAAACTTTTTTAGAATTTGTTTACTATAGTTTTATATCAAATATTAAACGCATCTTGATTCAAAGTATTTGACTTTAAGATTTATACTTTTCTCTAATTTTCTGTTTGTATTACATAATGGATTTTGAAGATCATTTAATCAAAAATTGGAATTGATAAATGTTTATGCATTTGTCTCAGCTTTATTATTTTGCTGGTCCTTATTGTCTGTAATTTTATATTGAACTGTCAAATGCAATAATTATAAATGTGTATTGTGATATGTATTCTTAATTAACCGTAATGGGATTTTTTTTGTTAAATATGCAGTTTTACAAATATTTTTAATGCATATCATAATAGTGTTAACAAATGTAATTGGAACTTATCTTTATCATTCCTTTTGAAAATGAAGATACCACAATTCAAGAAGAAGTATTTATTTTATTTGCTGAAGAAAGACTGTAACAACTATAAAATTTAGTCCAGTATCATAATATAAACATGAAAGTATTATACTTCTTCCAAAATGCATATAAAAAAAAGTTAGACAAAATCTTCTCTATCTGGAAAGCAACCTTTGCCTCTTTTTTTCTAAGTTAGTGCTATCAGATGCACGGAGTATCTTTTCATCCATCATCCACTGTAGCCAAATATGTAATTTAGTTTTTCAAATATTTCATTGCTTTGATTTATATTCTTAATGAGCTCATCAGCATGCATTTTATTTGCTTCAGTGACAGATTTCTAACAGGAACATTTTGGTTGTTGGGCAGGTTAATTTAATTCATATTAATTTAGGTTCTATATTTGTAAAACACTTGCAGTAGAAATAAAAGTCTAGAAATGAATTAATACTGCAGTGCTGTAAGATAGGTATTTCAAAATTATTACCATTAAAATTTAATTTCCTATTAAAAACACGATGTTTAAATTCAATTTTTCTTAATTTAAGTTTTTAAGTGAAATGAATTTTTATTTCGGTTTATAGTATTTCAGCTTTGGATAAGCCATTTGCCACTGTGATATAAGAATAATTGTTTGATTACCAAATACAAAAAAAAAAATGTGAATACACTGCGCAATGTTAATTTATAATAAGGAAAACATGTTGAAAAGAAATCGTAATATTTGGTAAAAGTTTGCTCTTTGCATCATTCCTTAATTGTTTTATGTTCCCTGAAAGAAAATACCTAACTTGAACTTTTTCATATTGTTTTTCAGACATAAAATCATTCCACTTAATTATTTCTTGTAACTTTTAAGTGTGTAAAAATTGATGTCTGTTGTTTTTTTAAAATTGTACAATTATTGGATTTATTATTTTTTCTCTTGCTATGAATTTTCTTGTGCTAGTTATATGAAAGTTAATACTGTAGAATTTGATAAATTCACAGTTATTTAAACCATAATAAAGTTACAGTTTACCAAAATTCGAAGGAAAAGGAATATCATCCAAGCTTGAAGATAATAAAAGAAAAAAAAAACTTTTTAAGGGGGGGGGAATTGAAGATTTATTTTTTAAACTTAAAAGTTTTAAGATAAAAAATGTATTAAATAATAAATTAATTTTTTAAATTAAAACAATGAATCTTATGTAAATCGTATAGTTTAAAAAAATATTTTCAGTAAACAAACTAGATTAAAACAGTAATTTGATTGTAACAAACAAGATTAAAACAGTAATTGGGGAGAGTAAGGAAAAGTGAAACAGCTTTTAAGAAAAACTTTTTACTTCATTAGTTTAAACTTATTAACAGTGCAGTTAATAAAAATCTAGTAATATGCTCTTTAATTCCTTTTAAAACAATACAATAATTGTAAAATACAAACAACTTTCATTTATTAGCATAGTTAAAAATTATCACATTTTTAGTGGACAATATTTACGGAGTACCTGCCCGTCTCCGAGCTACCTCCAAGCTTGGCTGTGTACTGAGGAAACTTTGCTTGAAAAAGAGTTTTCTTAGACTGGATTATTCTTAGAGTAATTTTTGCTATTGAAGCTGCTTTCTGATTGGTGCAGAGCTTGGGAGGGAAATGACTATTTAAGATCCGGTACTTTGTCATTTTAAGGAGAATCGTTTCCAGACATGACGTTGAGGAGAATGAAAAATTTGTTGATCGGTTTATCTTCTGCTTTTAATGCTTTCAGGGTTCTTTTTAAGTTAGGGAAACTTTATAGTATTATTTTTATCTCATTGATAAATTCAAAAACTTCGCTCAAGTCGTTATCGGAGCTAGAAATATTTTTAGGAAATGAATTATCACATTTTTGTCTTGCATCTCTTTTATATAAGGACATGTGGGACATGTATGACAGAGGAGTAAGACAAGATTTGAGAAAATTAAAAACAATAAGTAATGTGTTTTGATAATCTTTTCTTTCAATGATTAATGGTTTTTAATGGACAATATTTACGGAGTACCTGCCCGTCGCCCCGTAAATGGTTATGCCAAATAAGAGTTGATTTGGACTTCTTCATTAAAGTTGCTGCATTTTGAAAATTTTTATTTTCTTTTACAACCATTTTCAATGATTGCAATATTTTAGTATTATTATGTGAGAACATGATATTGTTTTCATTAGGGGTTTTTGAATAATTGAAGCTCAAAGTCAAGTAGACAATGAATAAATTATAAATGGCAATATTCGCCATCTTTTAATTGTACATATTTTTTAGCTGTTTTTACTAGTATTGTATTATTATTATGTATGCTTCTTTGACAGCAGATTCACTTTTTACAGGTTAACCTAGAACTATGACATCATAGTTCTTATTTCATCTCAAAATCAGTTGAGCTGTGAAATTTTGCCAATTAAAAAAATTGAAAATGAATATTTAAACAAATAGTACTTTTCCATTAGCCAGATGCCAGCTAAAAATTGCCAAATAAAGCAGAATTCTGCCAAATTTCTTTGCCAATTTTTTGTTGGCACTCAGCTAATGGGGAAGTACCAAAAAAATTATCATTATATATATACCTGTATATATATAGAGAGAGAGGGATAGAGAAATCGCATGATTGTTTCAAACCGGTTTAAACTGGCTTATAACTTTAATTAATTAAGACAAATAATGACTTAAAAAATAGTAATGATCTCACATGATAACTTGAAGCTTGCAATAGTAGATTTCATTTTCTTTCCTTCTTTTTTAAAATATACTTCTCTGCTTTTAGATGCTTTTCCTTCCACAATGGCATTTTTATATATTAAAAAATATATATATTAATTCATTTTCAGTTAGATTGAAAAAACTTTTAATAAATAACTTTCATAGCTTCATTTTTTATTACTTAATATTTATTTATATTGCTTATTACTTTATTATTTTTGCAATAAAATGTCCTTTAATTAAAATTAAGTGGTAAGTATGATTTTAGATACAATTTTTTTAAAATGTGAAATTATACAGAATGATTTATAGTATGTATTCATACTTTGTATGATATAATTTTAAATAAAAATAAAGTAAAGCATAACATGTTTCAAAACCTTGGTGCTCTTTAGTAAATTCTTTAAAAATGGAATTTTATTCAAAGTTTTTTGTTTGCCGAATGGAAACCTCAGTTATTTTATTGTTGTAAATTATTTTTTAATATATAAATATTTATATTTCTATGATACATGTAGTCTTAGGAAAGGGAAATTTAGATATCTTTAAAAGAATATTTTAAACATTAAGGGTTTTATGTATCCCTTCATTCGAAGCGTGAGAAAATTAAATGAAACTGAGACAAGCAGTCAGTTTTATCGAGCATGTGTGGAATTAAATAAAAAGTGAGAATTGGATTATGAAATAAAAAAGGATAAAAATTAGAAAATTAATCAGGATTTAAACCAGATTTATGAAATTTATAATATATATGCGTACCTCTCTGTATATATTATATATTTCTAATAGTATACTTAAATATTTTAATAAAAGTAAAGCTATCAACTGGTGTTTTGCATTGTAACACATGAACAATTAATTTTATTTAAAAACATAAAAAATAGAACTTTTTAATTATTAGCATATTTAACTATTTAGAAAATGTAATTGAGTAAGCCCCATTCTTCTCACTGCAGATTTCTTTTAAATGCATATCAGTGTTCTATATTTAAATTTAATTTGACTCTTAGTTTATGAAAACTATATCTCCTAGGTTATTATACTTTAAAAATATTTTTATAAAATTGAAAAAACAAGAATTTGTAATTATTTGTGATGCATGAAAATTGTATTTTCTGTTTTAAACACAAATATTATAGGTGGTGTAACAAAATCTAGCAAGAGGCTGTAGTTACTCTTTTTAATGGAGAAATTAGAAATTGATTCAAATCTTTTATTTAGATATAAATGTAGTTGTCCCATTCCTTCCGGTTCTCTCCTAATTGCAGGTTAAAACTTCAAAATTAACTGTATAATTCATAAATGTGTTTTAAATGGTTTAATAAATCTGATAATTAATTGTCTTTTTGCATAACAAATGTCATACATCTGTTAAGTCTTCAAATAAATATAAAGTAAAAAAGGTTATTCACTTAAAATCAGTGGGGATTCCAAGATATGGCATATTTAATAAATAAATAAAAACTTTTTTTAGTTTTGAATTTGAATTAGCCAAAATAATTTCAAATTATTATCAATGTTCAAGGAAATTCAAGGAATGGGACCAGAATGTAAAGTATTAGGAAATTCAACTTATATTATTTACTTAGTGTAGATTTATTGTAATTTAGAAGAATTGATTTGATGTATAAAACTATCAGAAAGGAAATTTTTATTTCTAATTTAAGTAAGATTTTAAAATGCCAGAATGCTTAATTAATAAACATGTAATTTTTCTCTGTTCAAATTCATTTTTATATCATTCATTTAAATGTTAACAACATTATTTTCTAAAATACAGAAAAAAATAAAGAAAAAAAGCTTGTGATTCTTTATTTTTTTTTTATTTGTTGAAATATGTTTCCATTTAGTTTGTAAAGAATATAAATTTTTTCAGTTTACAAATGCTGATGTTGGTACAATTTGATTCAGTATAGTGTTAATTGGGCCTTGATTTTTACTTTAATTTTTTCCCCAATCTTAATTTTTTTTTTCTGAAATTTTTTTTCTACCCAGGTTTTGCTGAATGTAGGATCCAATTTTTTCATATATAGATTAAATCACTAATGTAATTTTTCAAATAATATTTAAATAATCCATCAACTATTTAAAATATTTATAACCTTCTGGGAAAATTTATGAAAAAGCAATGGGAGGAGACAATGTCATCTTTCAGTTTCCCAGTTCTTCTTAAAAAAAATTCATGATTTCCATATTCTGCTGAAGTGAAACAAACTTGTAATATTCTAGGAATTTTTGGTATTTCCTAGTCTCAAATATTTGTTGAAATCCCTTGACTGAAAAATTTATAATCATGCAGTGACACTAATTAAATAATAAGTAATTTTTATACAGTAACTTTTCCTTTGGAATAATTAATTTAGATTATATTAATTTTTACTTGCAATTAAAATTTTAGTATTGAAAAAATTGTTTGAAATTTTTTTTTTGTATTCCTTTTCATTAAAATAATGGAAGTTTAAATTTTTTTTATATTCAGAAGTCGTTTATTATATATACTTTCAGGAATGGCAACCTCCTTTCGCTGTAGATGTTGACAATTTCAGATTTACACCTCGTATGCAACGGCTCAATGAATTGGAAGTAAGTTGTCCTAATTTATTGTGAGTTTATCTGTTTGGAAGATATTTGAAAATTGTTAATGAAGATTGTTTATTAATTAATTTTTATTTCCTTCATTCATTATATCTGTTTAAAAATTAGAAATTTTCAATTCTTTGTTTTCTTGCTTAAATAAAGTAAGAATGTTTTTTATTAAGTGTGAAATGTATGTAGGGTTAATAGTAGACATAAAACTTTTATTAAATTGTTTCTGTAACTGCCTCTTTGCAACAACTTCTGTAATAATAAACTACTAATATTAAACAAAAAATGTTAAAGTAAATTCCTACATAGCTCAACAAAGGAAATTTTTTATTTTAGTTACTCTTTATTAATTAGTTACAATTAATATAAATGATCAAATTAATGTAAATAATTGATTATACCTGACCGAAATAAAATCAAGTTTGTATCAATTGAAAATAAATCGAAACAGACTCAGAACCAATCGTAATACACTTAATTTTCACACAAATTTTCGTCACCAATTGAGCATTTAATGCTAATTGATTCAACGCAAATGTGTAAATTTTCTACTCCAGGTGGGGTAACACAATACAGATCACAGTATCTATATTATTAATACAATAAACATAATTCATGAAAACATTCATGGTTTAGTTCATGCAGAATATTCATTCAAATCCGGATCCAACAGCCAATGAGTAAATCTTGAGTAATAGGCATAAATACTGTTTAGTACTACAATTAAAAGGGTCTAAATGAAATAAATAACTGCATTTTAGATAATTTGAGTCAATAAATGCTATTATGAATTATGAATTTAAATTTTTTGATACTATACTATGTGAGTCATATTTTTTTTAAAAATCTTCTCGAAGCACTAATATTTTAATTAATCTAATATTTTCTTCATGTCTGCTTTAATTTAAAATTAAAATTTAGTGGCTCAGATAGAGAGAGGTGAGTAATATAATGAACAGAACATCTTATGCCCTACATAATAAAATATAATTATCCAAATTTGAAGCTTAAAAATATTTTGCCGATAAACCTGTTATGAGACCAAGTTACATAAAATATTAAGTAAACATTTTAGCCGTTAATTTCTTTTCTACCTGATCCATTAATACTCGCAAACTGGCAATGGTTACCAAAGGTGACTTATATAAATATGTATATATATATATATAGAGAGAGAGAGAGATTTTATCTAATTTTTATTATGGTTCAAGTGTGTTTCCATAACAAAAGGGAGGGAAAACATTTCTACTTTTTAAAATCCAATGATTGATTAAAAATTTAGGATAGCTTATTGAATATCCTTAATATGTAAACAAAATATTATTGAAGTAAGAGGCATTTGTTTTTAATTGCAGATTTTAAGTATCATTTAAACTGAACAGTGCTGTAGTTTTTCTTTTAGACATTTTGACTTAAAAAATAACCAGTAAATGAATTTTTTAAAAAATTCTAAAACCCTTTTTCTTTTTAAAATATTCAATATTTTCTTGGTTTAATTGAATTATGGGTTTTATTTCATTTTTTAATGCAATATATAAATTTACGCTGATATTGTGCAACTTACTTTACTTCTTAATTTTTGCTGTTGAATTTGGTCGTGCACAGATAATTAATTCATTCTCTTTAAAGTTAAATTATTTTTTTAAATGTGAACTAAGACTTTGCTTTTGTAATAAATGAAAAACTAAAATATATACTGAATATAAAAGTCTTATAAAATGTTTTATTTTTTGAAATTATTTTGCATGAGCTTCACTTTTTATTGAATTTGTATATTCCAATAATAGCAAATTGAAGTTTTAAAATGCTGTGCATTTCATGCTTATAGCTTTATTGCACAGCTGGAAATATAATTTTCTAAATGAACAGTTTAATCACCAAACACTAAAAGACTGTGAATTGAAAGGTATTTTTTAAAAATTTTATTTGACAATTTGTCAGCAAATGTAAATGTTGGTGAGCAGTGCTAATTTTTGTTGTTGTTAAATATGGGTTCTTCAAAATTATGTGCAAATGTGTCAAGAATGGTAGTCTCATGCTGGAAATATTTTAAGACATAAAGCTGTGATATTAAACATAGTTTCGATAGCTGCTGTACTAAAGGAGAAGTATACATTTAAACCAGCAGGAAAGTATTGATATATATTTACATATGTAATTAATTCTAATTATTAACAAAATAAGTTTAATACATAAATAATGTGAAATCAATAATTGTTTTTCAGGCAACCACAAGAGTAAAATTGAATTTTCTAGATCAAATTGCTAAATTTTGGGAATTACAGGTAACACTTTTTTGTACTTTGTTCATCTTTTTATGTTCAGTATTTTATATTATTATTATATTTTTATTAATGCAAATACAGAAAGGCTAATTTTTTTTAAAAAAATAACAACAATGTCATAAAGTCAAGTTTACTATTGTGGTGAATACCATCCATATATCCCAGCCAACATCCCTCGGACTGAAGTGCACTTTTGGCCCAACGGATTTGGTACTGGACTACTAACCGAAAGGTACGGAGTTCGGGCCTAGCGCTATTCGCTACACACCCTAAACTATTAATAGTTATTAAACTTTCGTTTTTGAGTGTCACCTTGTGTCAATCATATGTGATGAATTTTGTTATATATTCACTTATTCTTGTTACTATGAATGTGATAAATGGCTGTTAAAAATATTAAAATAATATTAGTCTTTTCTCTAAAATTAAATCAATGGCATGTTTTGTAGACTTAATTTTTCAATTTATCAATAATTTTTGTATTATTAGCGGGGCATTTGTATTATTATAGGGGCATTTTAACATCAAATTATGAGCAGTTTGCTTTATATTTTATTGGATTTTTTGAATAAGACAGTTGTTATTTAAAAAAAATAATTCAGTTTCTTTCATGTAAGTTTTATTTCCGAGGTATGATGTTTTTTAGAAGAATAAAGTAGATTTAATTTTCCCCATTATATCCTGATTTTTTTAGCATTAATTTCTTTTCTACTTGATCCCATTCACTTATGTAACTTTTTATATATAATTTTTTTTATTGAAACTATTAAAAGATGATTAACATTTTGCTTAAAGTTCAATTATTCTGTCATAACCATAATCTCTACTAATAAAAAACATGGGGTGCATTGGCATTCTATAAGCCAGTTTGTTGACCTACAGCTATCAAATTGATCACATATCTATCTAGAAAGGCAGAAATGTAATTCTCAGAACAATTAAAACAACAACATTTAGTTGAAATTTTAATTAAATAAGAATTAAGCTGAATTTTAGCTTTTTAAAAAAAGAATAACTTGAAAATGTTATTGCACAAAAATAAGTTATATTGTTTCAGAATGTAAGAAATTTTAAATGATACCAATTAAATAGTCATAAAAATTTCTTCTGAATCTGACATTTCTGAATCATATTTTTCTCTAATTTCCAAAAATAGATTATATTATTCCAAAATACAAATCAGTTTAATTATTTCATGGAATATTGAAATGGATGATTTTTTTTTTTTTCATTTTTGAAAGGTAAAGAAGAATTTTTTTTGCTTGTATAGTTTGCAAGACAAATGAAAAAGTGAAATAATATTATTATAATTAGTAATTTTAATTAATTAGAAATCAAACAAGTAAAAAATTATTTATGACATCAGTTTGTATTTTATTATATTTAAAAAAATTAGCATTTCAGTGGTATTAATTTTATTTCTATTCCACTTTTTTTTAAGTAAATTTTCCAAAAGTAATTTTAAGAATAATTTCCAAAAATGCATTTTATTATTGTGATGGTAGGTGGCAGTCAGCTGCTTTGGTTCATCAAATTGTGCAATCTCAAATTATTCATTTTTAGAGTTTTAAATTTATTATATAAATATAATTTAATAAATTTATGGTAAGGTTTATTGTTACTATCTTGAATTTAAATTTTAAAATAACCTTTTCATTTTTATAGTATTGTTATGAATTTTGTTTTAATTAAATGTAAATAGATTAAATTAAATTCAATGCAAATATTCTTTGCCACAATTTTTACTTATTGGGGTCTATACTCATAATATCAGGTTCAATTTTGGCATTGATAGGTCTACCTTTTAAAAAATGAGCCAGGTTCAAAACCTTTAAGTCATCTAAATCGGAGAACAATGGTGATGATGGTCTAGAATTTAGGATTCCTTATCTATCTATCTATCTATCTTATAAAAAATGTGATGCAGACCTGATAGTTCGAGACCTGCGGAAATGATATCAATCAGGTTCTGAAATGAGGAAACATGATGCCACTGTTCTGCAGATGTCAGTTGTTGAATGATGGAAATTTGATTTTCCACAATAGTCTTTACCATGATAGGATCCTTTTGAATCCATTCTAAAACTATTGTTGAATAACTCCACAGGTACATTGGAGGGGTATCCACTTGTAAAGCAATTACAACTTGCTTTATCAGCTTTGACAAAATGACTGCTGCACACAGTTCAAGCTATACTATTGTGACACTTTTCATGAATGAGACTTGGCTTTTGCTCATCACAAGTTTCATGATTGACCTGCCAGTTGATGAATAAGAATGACAGTATATCACTGCTCCAAAAAAACTTTCTGAAGTGTCGCCAAAACCTTGCAAATCAAACCTTGTTGTATGAGGAAAGTTGTACAATTCAACTTTCAATTCAGATACTGTTTAATCTCTTAGAATCCTCAAGGAACTGGTACCATTCTTTGGCTCTTTAGGATGTCAACTCATCCATTCTGTCAGTTTTAAGACTCCAAAGGCTCTGCATGAAGATCTTGGCTTTTGTAACTACTGGACCAAGAGACCAGTGGGTCAAAAAGTCTAGCACTAGGGGAAAGCACACATCTCTTATTGTAAGAATTCTTTAAATCAACTACAACTCTGAAAACAAAGCAGTCTTTTATTGACTTTCAGGACACTTGTAACGTCTTTGTCTCGGTGAGATTTTCATATCATTTCATTCATTGCTATTTGAAGCCAATTCTAAGTGGCCACTAGACTACTGTTGAATCTACATTCCTACTTTAGTCAATATACCAGAAAGTTGACTTTTAGTTCCTTAGCTTTCTCTAAAGAAGATGCACCAAAAAAAAATGTCATTCATGTGAAAGTTCTGTCCAAGAATTGGTGCAGCTGAGGGAAAGCTCTTCTCTTCATCTTCAGATAGTTGCAATAGTACTCTTGTTTCTAAAAAGGGAGCTGTAACTGTCCCTTAAGTCACTGTTTTAAGTTCAAAAATTTTTACTCTATCATCCAGTTTTTTCCCCCACAAAATTCTGAGCAATGGTTGCTGGCTCTCATGCAAGAGTATTATACAATACATCATTTTCACATTGGCATAAGGTATAAGGATCAGTATAAGCATCACATAGGCATAAGGATGCTCTCTGAATTTTATTATGATTGCAAATAAGTCATCTTGCACAAGTCCTCCGTTATATTGCAATGAATTGAGTGACAAGCCATTTCTTGTTGGATTTGGCACATTAAAGACCACCCTCAACTTAGTGGTCCTTCTTTGTGGTCGATATAAGCCATGGCGCGTAGCACATAATTACTTATCACTGAATTATCTTCCTCAGTGTTTATCTGTTTCATAAGTCCTAAATGTTCATCTAAGTCTATAAAATCTCCATATAACTCTAGGTATTGAGGATCTTTCTCTAACCTAATCTTTAGTGCATCCAATCACTTGAAAACTATGTTCCTTGATTCACCTAAATGTTTCGAGTGATCTATAAGGGGCATTTTAACTATGTACTTGCCCTCAACATCTATTGAATCCATTTTCATAAAATGTTTCCTACACAAAACTGCTCTTTTTTTTTTTTTTTGGTTCTTACTAAATCAACATTTTCTAATTCCTCAAATCTTTTTAAGGTACCGTTTAAATTTCCTTCTTTAATTAATGCACAATGTACTCTTAAATCACTATTGGCACAATTACTATTACCTGAAACCATGAACCCTAATACTGTATTTTGGAAAATATGTTTACAATTTTGAGAATAAATTTTCTGGCTACATAAATTCATAGAAAATTTCCACACCCATGAGCAGTCAATGGGACCTGGAATAGATAAATCAAATTTAGCAGATAAAAAGTATCATGTGCTAAATTAGTGTTCTCAGGAATTTGACCTTCCATATTTAAAAATTTAACTGGAGTTAAATCAGTAATTTTCTTTACTACTAACATATTTATTTCTCTCTTGAAACTGTTATCGGAATTTGAAATGACTGCCCTTACACAATTTTTAACACACATTGAAGAATAATTTAAACACATTATAAGAATATTTACTTTTTCTTTTTTCAATCCCTATGTATCTGCACATTGGTTGCTCATAAGATTAGCCATCGTCTGATAAACATCTGACTTCCTGCCAAAAACCATACACTTTTTGAATGCAACATTCAACAGAGCTCAAAAAGATTGTTTTCCTCTTTTCATTTTTGTTTATGGTGAATACTAATTTATGAGCATATATCAAACTGTTTGGTGCATTTAAAGTTGAGAAGACGGGGTGGGGAGGGGTCAAGACGGGTGAAATACTTTCGCATTCTCACTAAGCAACGATCCTGAACAATTGGCTGTTTAATTTGATGCACTATAATAGAGTCACTTTCATTTTGATGATTTATTTTATGTCTCCTGAAATGGAGAAGAGTATGATGCCTCCCTTTGCATACTTTACTAGTTTTTGAATTACATCTTATAGCTAAACATTTTTCTTTTAAACAAAAAAAGCAACAGTGCTGTTTTTTAACTATCTCAATTTCTCTTGAACAGGTAATTGATTAAATTTTGTACAAAAGGGCATTGAGTGATTTCAAAACAGCATTAACACTTTGACTCATTAGCAGTGGACAAAAAAACACTTTAACATTTTTGTGACTCTTTTTTTAGAATCTGTTTTTAATGAATTTAATTTATTTCATTATTATTTTGGCCTTAGAAGCAAAATACAGATTATATTTTTTTCCTAACTCGAGAGGTGTGAACCACTTTGGTTTTGTCTCAAATTGATATGAGTTACTGTTTCTTTGTATTGCATTTGGAATAATTCATATGAAACTAACAATTGTTTTAAAGTCTTGAAATGAGTTAAACCTATTAATTATAAATAATATTGAAAACTTCTCATTGAGTGTGATGCAAATTGCACACGAGTTTCATTATCTCCAGAAGCATTTCTAGAAGTCTCTAAAACACTTGGTGCTGTTGGTTTGAATTCTCTTAATGCAGTTGATTATTTTATCAGAATTATTTAAATCTTTTTTAGTAACATGAGTTAAAATATTAGAACACAATATTCTTTCAGACTTTAGCAAGTTAATGAGTGACTCTTCGGATATGGTTTTACACCCTTTATTAATGGAAGTCTGAGTATTGTTTTCATTAGCTCTTAATTGCACTAATTGTAATTCTATTTTAATCCTCTCTAATCTAAGACACTCTAGTTCTATTTCACAATCTGTATCAGATTTTTTAAAATTCCTTATTACTCTATTTACAGCATCTTTAACAACTTTGTTGTCATTTCTGAGCACATTACTTTCTTTAATTGTTCTATGTTTCATTCTTTTTTTATGCCTTCCTCAACAACCAAACCTATCTCCTCGGCAACAATTAATCCATCCTTTTTTTTAAATTTTGCTAAACCCGCCAATTTATATACTTAATTCAAAAGAAAAATATTATCACAATTTTATTCTAAACTCATTAACAAAACTCAAAACAAAATTAATTTCTTCTTGGGAAATTAATTATAACACTTCAAAAAACAATAATAACTTCATCTGAGGAAATTAATTACTTAATAACTCAAAGGATAATATTGCCCTTACCACTTTGCTGGGACTACTGTCACTTAAGACTAATTATTCACAATAGAATTCTCATTCTTGCTATTTTCACACCAAGTTGGTCATCATCGCCAATATCTCCTCTAATAAATCACAAATTTCAAATAATAAATCACCATGCAATAGATGCATATCTGACTCTGGCTCGATGGACCCTACTTTGGCCCATGATAGCTCAGTTTTTATATACTCATTCAAATATAAATGAAACACAAACTCTTGGACTGAATCACCATTGTTTTATTCTCAACACTCATACAGCACTGTTGAAACACATACTTCAATCATTGAAAAAAAATTCTCCAGAGGCATCAGTGTCAGAACAACCAAAGTGAGAATTTGAAATTATTATTTGTAAAATATGTGCAAATATTTTGGTAAGGCAATTATTGGTGTTCCTCTAACATAAGTAATAGGCAAGCATCTGGTATTCCTTATCAATATCTGCCATGAATTTGTTGTATTATATGACAAGTAATGATTTTGATTTTATTTTGTCACTTTTGTTTGTCATTTTTATAATATCAGTTTTGTATTTGTTTGAAATGCAAGATGCTTTTCTTTTATCTTCCCATTTATCAATCCTTAAAATATTAGCAAGCTTTTCTACAGTTTTCCTTTTCATTAGCTCTTTCTCCTTAACTTTTTTTTTTGGAAATGTTCCATCCTTCCTGACTTTTCCAGTCCCTTTTTTTTAAATCAAAAAACATTTTGTTAATTCATATCTATTATAGTAATTTCTCTAATTACACTCCTCAAAACTACACTATTAGCAATCCTTCCAATTAATTCAATGCTACTATCTGTACACATGCAATTTTTATTAAACAAGCTATTTATTATATAGTAATAAGAACATTAGGAATAACAAGATATTCATGATCTCTTACATTTTTAGAGTAGAGGGGGGGGGGAGGAGTTAAACATTAACAATAAATAGTAAAAGTAAAAGATTCACAGTTTACACATTCTGAAAAGAACTCCCTTCCTCCTCCTAATAATTAATTGTTATACTTTAAGTATGATTTTGATTGTATAAATGTTTAATTGCAAAATCTACATATATTACTAATTGCTTTATTAGGCCTCAAATGTCTATTTTGAATATTTTAGCCAGTTTAAAAACCAAATTAGAACACAGAGCTTCATTATTTGACTTTTCAATTACCTTGTGATAATGAATTAACTCTTTTTCAGGGCTCTTCTTTAAAAATACCTAATGTTGAACGTAAAGCTTTGGATTTGTTTACACTGTATCGGGTAAGTTTTTAAAACATAATTTACAACTTCTAAAAAAATTCATACATGCCTAGTTGTTTATATAAAAGTGAACAATGAAGGCATTTATAGTTTATTGTATGCCTTTCAAAACACATTTATCTTTATAAAAGAAAAAGAAGGTATAAACTGTTATTGAAAAGTCTAACTCTGAGCAGCACCAAATAAATTTAAATGATGGAAAAGGCAATAGGATTTAAATTCAGGAGGATCAAGACTATAATTTTTGATTTAAGAGTTATTGTTTAATTCAATCTAACAGAAAAGAATTCAAACATTGTGTGATGATATCAAAGACCTAAAATTATTTTTGTTTTCAATTTATAATTTTATGGTAAAACCTTCATGTGAGCGTACAATAAAAAATCTAATATTCTTAATAACAGACAATGATTCTTTATTTCCAAGACAGCATAAAACACAATCGTAGGGTGCCTAAGGAAACTTTCGAGAAAAAAAGCAGATTGTTGTTTGAATGACAATTATATAGCAAAGTTACTTCACATTGCAATTAGAAATCTGTCTGTGAATATACTTTAAAGATAAAATTCAACCTCATTCTCAAATTTTTATAGTCTCTGCACGTAAACTTCTGGAAAGATCTGCATATTTCAGTTCCTTTTAAAATTAACACAAACATTTCTACATTTCTGAGTACTTTTATTATGTTTCCAAGCCTTGAGTTAATTGACTTGACATTCATTAAATTTATCTGTGAAAGTTTCATTTTTACTATGAAACAAATAGTGTAGGAAAGTATTGTCATAAATTTGTAACTATATATATATATATATATATATATATATATATATATATATATATATAAACACTCTCAGATATGACTTGATACATGATATGAATTTTAATATCAAAATGTGTTTCAGTTCAAACTTCCATTATAGCTGCTACACTTAGCAAAACCATCAATTGAGGATTTGCAGATAATTGTATGAAGAAATATTGAATCCGACATAGTGGTAGTGTGTTCGGCCTGGTCAGTGTGCAAAGAGGCATGATTTGAACTCTTGCTGGAATGTCCATGTTAAGAGTAGCCAACTTTGTAGGTATCTCAGAGGTCACTGTATCAAGAGTTAGACAACAAAAACCTGAAAAGGTGTTCTTTGTGAGGCAGATTAGGAACTGAAATTGACTGAACGAAATGACAAATGTTAGAGAGTATAGTATTTGAAAATGTAAGAACAGTATTGTAGGTGGGTTAAAAAACAATCCACTAAAGCTGTGTAATAAGAGCTGCATGCAATTGTCTCATCCACCCCATTAGAGTTGCCAAAGAATACTATGAAACTACACTGTGATGCTGAGACCATTGAAATTTTAAACATCAGCAATGTCAGTGAGTAATCTGATCTAATTGTTTGTCATTTGCAGTATTTCATACTGCTGGATGTGTGCTTGCGTGACAAATGCTGGCATTATAATATCTTTCTAATTGTCTGATTCCTACTAAGAAGCATGGAGGGGGCTTTGATATGGTATGGGGTGTAATTTGATGTGGCTTGGATTATTATTCATAATCTTGAGAAAGAAGGTCATAGCTAAGCATTATCTCAATATTCTTGAAATGAATTCTGTCCTAAGTATCAAATTTTGTTCCTTGGAGTAACTTCTTAATAACAAAATAACAGCCACGGGTTCACAAGACCCATTGTGTTCAAACATGGTTTAATGAGTATAATAAGGAAATGGAGTATCTTATGTAGTGTCCTTAGCATCCAGATCCCCATATAATTGAGCCTTTATGCATTTTTTTTTTTAAATTAGAGAGAATCCTATTCTTGGTCTTTTACTCCACACATTTTACCTGAATTTGTAAAAATCCTGAATGAGAAAAATAGCTTCATATTTTTTAAAACTTTTAAACCTTTATTACACAACCTTTATTTATTAATTCCACTTGCTGCAATCTGCACTTGGAGTGAAGGGTGGTCTGTTTCCCTTCTAATAAAAAACTATTACATTCTTCCGCAGTTGTTATTATTATTTTATCCTATGCCTATATTTATTACAGAAGTTAATATCAAAAATCATTAATCAAAAGGTTTAAGAGATTTTAAATAAGGGATGATTAAGAATGGGACAAAAAAAAACTTGTGCCAATATCTTTGAAATGGTGATCCTTTTAGAATTCTTTCATTCAACATTATCTTAGAAAGTGGCAGTTGAGAAAAAAAAATACTTTAACTACTTTTTGGTATTTTGCATCTCTTTGGTGATTGAAAAAAAGTGAAAAGTATGTAGCATGCATAATGCATAGTAATGAAAGGCTGATGGCTAAACATATTCTAGCTGAATTTAAAGCATATACAATATGGAGTTTGCCAAGCATGAGGTTTAATGGCTGAAAAATAAGGAATAGTATATGGAACAAACATTTATTCATGAACCTCTTCTGCTAACTGACAATTCATTAGGCTGATGGCAGTGAGATTATGATGGTAGGATTCTTTGCTTTTAGAATATTAAAGCCCTGAATTTTGAACGTAAATGAACAACATAACTTAAATCAGCAGCCCTTGGAAATCTCATGGACTTGTTTAATAATTTGATATTCTTTTAATTAAAATCTTATTTTTTGTGGGTTAGTGCACCTTGCCACATTGTGTGACTGGTTATAAATTGGCTTGTAAAGAACTAGAATATATTTCCCCGGTCAGCTCATATCCTTGACTACAAACCTATGGAATGCTTGTGATATAAAATCAAAAGATAACTTCAAAGCTTAGAAATGGCACCATCCAATCTGGCCCAACGTAGAACTGTTATGGGATTATGGGCTAACATTCCTTAACTATTTATTGAGTTGATGCTTAGAAGAATATTATCTGTGACCTGAACAGAAGGTGAACCAATTTATTATTAGATTGTATCTATTTTTTGAGCTTTTAGTATATATATGACTAAATTGAAATTTTAAAAAAATCGTTTATATTAATTTAAATAACTTTCTAATATAGCTAAGTCAATTTGATTAATTGTTGGATATTCAAATCAAATAGGTTAATTACGGAAGGGTACCCTTATTGTTTCGATTTATTTTGTAACCGGAAGTGTGGTACACTACCAGGTGCTTGGTTGTTGCTCAGTTGAACGTATATTCTATATGATTTCATTTTAAAATGGAAAGAATTTATGCTGACTTAGTGTGTGTAGTTTTCTGTAAGATTCAGGAATTTTAGTTCATTATAGAATTTATTTTTGAATCTCCTGCCTGATGTTTGCACTCTGCTATTAAATATGTATTTTGTTTTCCTGAAGTACACCAATGCTAATAACTATTTGGCAAATAAATGTTTAAAAGAATATTCAAAGAAACAATATATTTACTAATAAATATATTCAGTCGAGTGAACTCAGATAAATATTTATTCAACAAACTTAAGTGTAAAAAATTTAGGTATAACAGATAATAACAATTTTTTAGAAATAAGCATCTTATTATTAAAATTTCATTTTTTAAAATTTTATATTAGCAAGAAAGCAACAATAAAAAAAGATTTTTTTTGCATACACTTTTGCAAACAAATTTTTGATTTTCTTCCCCAAATATCAAACATAAATATTTTTAAATTATTCACTTTTTCATCTATATTTATGCACTGATAGGTTCATTTAATATAAATTGGAAAATAGACATATTAATGTATTATCTTGTTATGTTGAGTATGCTAAATTAATATAACTATTAAAGAAAATCAATTGTTATAAAAATTTTGCATCAGTATCAGTACACTTTTAAGCTTTTTTAGAGAGAGGATTAGCAAATCAATTTATGTTTGAGTCATTTGTTTATATATTTAGAACTTTTATTCCTTATTAAACAAAAGTATTTTGTAAAATGCTATAATTTATAAATTTAGAGAGAATTTTGATGTGATATCATTTTTGTAATATAACTTAAGATACTTAATAAATAAGAAAAAAAAGTAATTAAAATTATTTAACTGAGTAATATTGGTAAATTTGTAGCAGAAACTATTAAAACATAACCATTGTTCATTATTAAAATTATTGCTTTATATAGCTATGTTGCTGAACTTCTTCCTTTTAACATTCATTTCTAAATATAGTAATTTCTTTCTCATAAATCTTTTCAAATAATTCAAATAAAAATAGAAAAAAGTTATTAATTATTGAAGAATTAGAGTATGTATGTATAATAATTAATTTTAGTGTGTAGCATTCTCTTTCAAAATAAGAAGGGTTCTGTTCTTTTCACAGTATATAGTATTATTAGTAGAGGATATTGTGCTGTTTATTACTTTCAAGTTTCTAAATTATTTTGAAGGGTGAAAATAATAGTAATAACAATAAAAAGGTTTTAATTCATTATTGTATTTTAGAATTAAAAAAAAAAAATGTTACATTTGTTTGTGCAAATATATGAAAATGAAATTAGATGTATAATTTTAATTTCAGAATTATAAATGTTTATTACATTTTAGATGAAATCTGTCAAATGATTGACTTTCTTTTTATTTGTCCATCTGAGAACATTGGAGTTAGATTCTTTAAGGATAGAAGAAATTTAATGGATGCAGTTTGGTATATGGTCTTTACATCAAAATTATAGATCTTCTCAGCCAGAGGGAAGATATATACTTCATTCCCTGTACAATGTTGCATAACTTAGTATTAAGTACGAACTGTGCATATATGTCAAATAATCAAGGAGAGAAAACTAGATCAGGTTTCAGAGGGTAGAACTCCATTTAGTGTATTGTAGGAAATACTAAATGGCATGTTGAGATAACTGGATAATTTTATAATTTGTTAATAACTTTTTCATACTCAATTATACCACTCACTGTATGCTGAAATTCTTTAGACAAAATATATTGCAGTGCTTAATACATTTTTTCCCCATTTCTGTTGCTTACATAATTTAGTATATTCATTCATATAGTCAGAATCCTATTATTAGCTACATGGTTTTTTTTTTTTTTTGATGTAGCATATATTTTAGCTTTATAAATGGCTTGATGTCTGGATCTTATCTTTAGGACAAGAGGATAGTTAATTTGAGTCCCATTTCTACTATTTATCTGAATTTCATATACTTTAAATATGTAACATGTATTTTTGAAAGTTGGATATTGAAGTATGGAGAATATGTGCAAGATCATGCACTATCTTCAGCATCTGGCCATGTTCTAAATTGAGACATTTATTCTCATCATAATTTAAAACAAATTGTTAAACTATTTTAACAATTTTAATGTCTTTAAATTAAATATACTTTGAATGATTATTTTCTTGACCAAGTGTATTTTTGTTTAACATATTTTAATTTAAAACAACATTTGCATCAAACTTCATTTTACTGCAGTAGGTTATATCAATAAGGATCATAAAATTTAATATTGTTTATATGCTAAAATTTAAAAGCAAAAACTAAGATTATTGCAATTGTGTATAAGATAGAATATAGCTTC
>JAOUZG010020860.1:1921673-1996416 GCA_026289955.1 Argiope argentata
ATTATTATTGTATAGAAGCTACAAAGTGCACATGTGCACACGTACACATACCTGCAGACAGTTAAGGATTAACCAATATTTCAGCAATATTAGTATTAATATACTTCTTTTATCACTATGTGTATTCATTAAATCTATACCTTTATTTAGATCCTCTAAAATTTAAAAAAAAAAAAAAAACCTGTACATTTGAGATTTTCCTGTAAGGAATTTTAAACATACAATCACCTCTCTATTTCAGAAGTTGTCATCTTATTTAAAATAAGGGCATAAGCTTGCAATTCTGAATTTTTGTTGATTTTTTAAAAACTATACTTGTAAACTTCTATTTCTGACATTCTCATAAATTCATAGATTCATAAAATCATTGATTCTGTATAAGTGAAGAACAAAATTAAAAAGAACTTGATTGTTGATGTAATCCAATTTAATGATTTTTTTGAAATTTTGCATTTGATACATATTACTGCACAAAATTATGGTTTATTAATAATTTAACTTATTGATTCGTAATATAATTTGTACATGTAAATCCCAGAATTTTGAATAGCTTAGCACAAAGAAATGTTTTTCTAGCAATCAAGTTTGAAATTTTGGGACTGAGAATCATAAAAATCAATGAAAATCTATATGCTACTAATAGTGGTTTACAAACTAAAGCAAAGTGGTTACTATAGTTAACCATATTTTACTTATGTTATCGGATCAGTTAGGTATATTTACACATTGAAATTCATGATACTCAGTGTAGATTGGGTAACAAAGGAAATTTTCACAGTCCTTTAAACATTTATTAAAATCGTTTCCCTAAACTCAAGTCTACTTGCATTGAATATAATTTACAGATATTTTGTTTGGGGCAAATTTTTAAAATTCAATCCTTAATGTATAGATAATTTTATTTTCACAACAGTAGAATCTCAAATCATCATAATAGTATTACATCTGAATTTTCTTTTCACTTTTCTTTAAACATGTTGAACCATTTGCTTTTTTTTTTCAAATCATTTCCAACCCAAAAAGACCTTAAAACACAAAGCAATGCCAAAGTATATAGAGGCAAAGCAATAAAACATAAAATAGTACTTTAGCTTGATTATGCCTGGCCTTCCCATAATATTCAAATATCCATTTCAAGATCATAGCATGACATTGAAAAAATGCATATAGTCATTTCAAGATCTTCAAAAGACACACTAGCTCAGAATGTAATTATAATTCTTTCATTTAAAATATCAATATGAAGACACTGTAAACTATCTAGAAGCAAACTTTCTGTAATGATATAGAAAAGCAGTTGCTTATCAAAATATGTATTTTTGAGCAAATGTCTCATTTAATACATAATGTGAATTATGATTGATTTATAATTTAACATGGACATTAGCTCAATTCTATATAAAGTAATTACCTTGTACCACTTAACTTTTTTAATGAGCATTAAATTTTTTATTCATTCTATTTTTACTAACCAACTTTTGAAGCTTGCTTTTTTGAGTCATATGAATCTGATTACAGAATTTCAATGAAGATTCTGATGATTCCAGTCAGCAAGACAAGGATTATATTCCACATGGAATCCCTTCTCGGCAAGCGATAAAACCTCCCGTAGATCGTTACGCGCGTCGCTCTAAGAGATGCAAGGAGACTGAGGAAAATCTTGTGAGTTGTGTTTTAATGGCATTAATGGAAAGGAAATAATAAATTTTGTTCTGATACTTTTGAATACTTAGAGAAGTAGTTTGGACCTAAAATAAGGTATAGTTGTGAAAAAAATACTATAAAAGAGAATGGGTCCTGTCATTTTTCGCCACAAAAATGCTTAGTTGGAGTTATTCTCCTCTTTATCAAATAAAATTTTCTTCATATCATAAAAAAATTATCCATGCAAGCATATGGTAGGTGTACTAGTTTTAAAACTTTTTATCTTATAATTTGTAATTGTCTCTAAAGTATCATGAGTTTTTATTAAAAAAATATCATTCATTTCCTATAGTCATAAGCAATTTTCTCAGATATTCAAACGTGATAGTATGCATTAATTTTCCAAGATAATGTACATATCCCTGAAATGTTCTAAATTAAAGTAAAACATTTGATAACTTTTTAATTTTAAAGCTTATCTTGTGTTTAGTAGTAAAAAATAATGATTTCTTCTTCTTTGAACTGCTCTTTGTTATTTTTCAACTTTCTTTATTTATTTAATTTAGCAAAAAAGTAGTTGAATTATTCATATTTGAATTTCAAATCACATACATAAGTTGTGTTGACATTAATATCATCTAATTGTGCTCATAAATTTTGTTGTAAAATACAAGAAATATCATAAAAATTCAATTTTAGTCAGTGCCAGTTTCAAAATTTTGAATTTTTAAAATCAAATTCGTAATTTTTTAATTCATATTTTGTAAAATCTTGTACTTATCAGTTTTTGAAAATTATTTTTAATTCCCAAATATTATTGTTTAATTTATACATTTTACCATGTATTTTGATTTATTTCAGATTTGTAAAAGATTGGATTTTGCTTTTGCTTTTTCACTCATTTCATGATGATCTTGTTTCATGACAAATATTTTCTCTACTATGTAGATAAAAAAGGAATTTTAAAATAATATTCATTCAAAGTTTTCTAAAAACATTTAACATTAACTGTTTCAAACTATTAATAGCACTCCTAATTTATGTCTCCCTCAATCAACTTATAGCTCTATCAGTTATTTCTCCCTCAACAAACTTATTGTAAGAGTGGAAAAGCCTTTTTTTATTTATAGTATCTCAAGTTCTGATTATAAAATTGAAATTCAATATTTGGCTTTCTCATCAAAATTGTGGATTTATGACAAATTGCGAACAAATGCATCAACAGGAAATCTGCCTGTTGTCACACCATAATTCAATAATACAAAAGGTGTAAAGGAATGAAAATTGTTTTATGGTTATTAACAGAATAGCAGAGCTGTATCAAATTTGAGATCAAATCCATATATGTTTCAATCAGAATATTTTTTTTAGATATATATGAATGCAGTAATTCTAAGATACTACAGGTATGAAAAATAAAATAAATACGTAGTCTTGATATTATAACTCTAGATACAGATCTAATTTTGAATGCAGTTAATCTGTGGTAAGGAGGCAAAAATTTTTACTTTATTCTCATCAATCTATATGTCTCAATAAGAAATATATCATATTGTATACTTATATGTAACTGTTGAAAGGGTTCCAATTTTCATTGGTGATAAAAGCATGGCAATTTTAAAAAAGGAAAAGTTTTTTTTAAGGTTCTTTAAAGTGCTTTTAATTGTTTATTTTCTGTGTAATTGTAATTTTTTAAACAATATGACTGAGGTTTTCTTTTTCTTTTAGGATGGTATTGATTATTCTACAAATAATGAATTAAAAAAATTGCAATTTTATGGTGCTGGACCTAAAATGCCAGGCTACCATATTCAAGGTATTGTTATAGTTATTATTTCTAAACAGCCCTTTTAAAAAAAGCATATTATGAATCATAGGAACAGATTCAAAAAATATTTTTTAATATAATATAAATATATTTTGATATAATAAACTTTTTTAAAATTTCACGATATCCTTTCTGAATTTTTCATTTCATTTCAACTTCTCAGTAAGTCCATTCAAATTTTCATTTAGTTTTGGACACCATATTTAGTAAAATAAGTTTTTATACACTTTATGTAGTTGTTTAATTTTAAAAAAATTGTAAAAGGATTTTTTAAAATCTTTTTAGAATAATAATTTCTTTATTCATAAAATTTGAGTCTTTTTCTGAAATGTATAACATTTTTTGGTCTTTAGATAATATTATGGTTTTTGTTTACAATCAAAAAGATATAATAAGCTTATATAAATAATATTATTATTTAAAAATTTCACAAATTATAATAATTTTGGGGAAAAACTATATTTTGGAGATAGGGTTCGAGATTTAGAATTGCATATAGCCTGAAATTGTGTATATTTACCACTAATGGCTTTAATGATCAACTGGCATGTTCTTCTTGTTGCTGTACTTATATTAACTAAATGTGATTTAATTATGCAATTTATTTCATTTTTTAAAAAAAAATCTAGAAGTTATAATCTGTATAGATGGAACCAGTTGATTAGAAAATACAAAAAAGAAAATGCTTACAATTTATTAGTTCTTTTTCAAGTGATGATTCAAAATGAACAGATTCTATAAACAGAATAAAAAGCTTTTGCATGTTTTTTAATATCTCTCTCTCTCAAGGGAGGGGGAGATGTTTATTGGTTTGAAATTTGAAATAAGATGAAATAAAATTTGATTGAAAATATATTAAAGAAATAATAATTGTTTTTACTAGCAATATTTCTATACTCTGTTCTAACTTTACTTGACAAGGCTGTAAAAGTCAGAAAATGTGATGCTCTGTATTGCAAAAGAGTTTCCTATAAATTTTGACTTTAAAATAGCTGAAATGTGCAGACATTTATCAAATTATATCGTAAATTACAGAAATAATTTTTTATCAGCATGAATTTAAAATTATTTGCAAGTTAGAACTGCTTGTCTGTTAACTATTTTGTAAATAAAGTGAACGAATAAAGTCAAAAGATTGACATAACAAATTCCACTTTGGCTAGAACTGGTCTTCAAGGTCAGATATTTGGCACACTTTTCTTGTACGTCACCACCGACTTTAATTCACTAACTTAAGAATTTTTATTATTGTCCAGTTTCTAGCCAAGCTGGATAAAATTATACTTGATCATTCCTAAAAATTGCACCTTTGGTGAGTAGACATTAATTTTAAATCAGACCTTTAGCACACAACTGTTAATATTTTACTTTTATTTCATTAATTTAATATTTATTCTGTATTAAATGCTGCATTATCGTACAAGAATAAAGCCATTATTTGTGTAGTTGCTTCAATACACAATATTTCATTATTTGGAGTAAAGATTGAAAGGTATTTGGAAGCATTAACTTGGATGATAAAGAATCTACTTTGTCTTTAAGCTTGCTGAAGTTATTATTATTATTATTATTAATAGTATAAGAGACTGGAATTGAGCTTCAATTATATTAAATATACCAACTCTAATAGCTACTACATAGTTAATAATAATGATTAAGGTTTAATAATTCTGATAGATTCTTATTATTTAAGATGACAAAGTATGTCTTTGTATGTCCTTTGCATTTAAAATTTCATTCTTGCATCATTTCTTACTTACTTATAGAGATGTATTCTTTGAAAATTAAGGCAGGAAATGATCCCAAGTTATTATTTTTCTCATAATATTGATGCAAGTTAAAAAAAAAACAACCTTTGTTTTATATTTATGAAAAATTCTTTCATTCAATATTTTTGATTAAATAGTTTTCACTTTAGGGCATTTTGAAACAGAGGAAGAATCCAAAGCCTTTTTAAAAGAAAATCATGTAGAATGCTTCAAGGATGTGAAGATGGGACTTGGTGCTAAAGATCTGAAAATGGGTTTTGGCACCAAGCTTACAGGAAGTTTTCTTAAAGAGACCAAGACCATGGAAGAGGTAGAGGCAGTTAAACTGGGAGTCATTCTGAAAAGAAAAGATAAACCTAGGGGCAAAATGCCTGTAAGTTGGAAATTAATTAAAAGTATCATCTTTGTTTTGAATGCAGATCAGCAAATTGAATTTTGTTTGTATGTGTATGAGTTTTTAAATTTTATTGTACTGTTGTTGTATTCAGTGCTGTATACTGCTTATTAAAAATACATACTTATTTATTGAAATTATCAGTTAATTATGAATAATGCATTTCTTACCTGCACAATTATATATTAAAAATAAAATCCTTAATTAACATGAAAATTCTTGTTTCCATTTCCTGTATTTTTTTACCTTTAAATTTGCAAATTCTCCTAGCGTGTGTGTGTATAATATAATAAGTGTGTATGTTACCTTACAGATTGATCAAATTGTATGTAATATTTGTGGAAGGGGTGATGAAGAGGCAAGTATGCTCCTTTGTGATGGATGTGATGACAGCTATCATACATTTTGTCTCATCCCACCACTCAGTGAAATACCAAAAGGAGACTGGAGATGCCCCTGTTGTGTAGCAAAAGTAATATTGTTTTTTTTTTGTTGTTTTTTTAATTTACAGAGGTGTGCATATTTCTATTTGTGGAATTTTTCTTTTTTCTGATTGAAGGAATTCTGTGAAAATTGCCCAGAAAATATCTTGTTTTCCAAAATAAGTAATAATAAATTATCTATATGAAATGCTATTTTTTTAAAAAAATGGAATGAAAGATTTGAATTTTGGGGATATGTTAAGATTCTTTTTTATACCATGATGAACCAGTGATGCCTGAATAGAAAAAGATGTAGAAATGCACTCAAATCCTTTATAGAATTAGAAAGGAATTTTCCTTGGATTTAGCTATTTAATGTATATCTATTTAATGTATATGTGTCTTCTGAAATGTGAGAATCAAAAAATGCTTCCATCTCAGAAATAAACTGAAGTTTGAAAAGACATGATTATAAAATAATTATTTTAAGGATCTGGATACTTTAAAATTATTACACATGCATTTAATATAGTGTTGAGAAATAATGAATTAGCATTATCAAATTTATATTAAAATTTTTTCCTAATTATTGAAGAAGATATTTCTATAATGTTCTAAGGTAGTTGTTACAAGTGTTTAATAGTGAGACATTACATCTATGTCATATACAGCACAAATCTTCTGAGCCCATCACATGCTTGTTAACTGTATCTTGGTATTGTGCATTTTTTACCATGCACCTTTTGAGGACAAGTGTCCAAATCACGAGTTATTGAGGGATTATTTTAATTCCTTCAAATGTCACATCCTTTTTAATTTCTGTTTTCCCTTTTTTCTACCTTCCTGTAATGGTAAGTGAGGGAGCAGTCTAATAAGCTATTACTTTTCTGCTTGCATCTTGTTGAGAACCAGAAATCTCATAGGCATGAATGCCAAGACATTAGATAGGGGATGCACTGATCCTTATTGTATCAATTTAGCTAGGAACTAGCCCACCTGAGTGAAAAGTGTGCCAAGAATCAAGTGAAGCAAGAAGGATGTTCATTGTTGTCAGGGATGACTCAAGTGTAAAAGTTCTGACTAGAGCTATGGTAATCATCTGAGAATAGGATTTCTAGAGGTGGGGGTTACCATTCTTTGTTCAGTAATGAGCACCTTGAATTGGGTTGTATAACAACTAAAAGTAAATTTTCTTTCAGTGATCAATGGAAAGAATCAAAGAATTTAACTAGAAAATATTCTAGTCAATCTTTTTATTGTCAAAAGACTGAAAGGAACAAAGAAAGTAGAATACTTGTTTTCTCTTTTTAGTTTCAGTTCACCACTTTTACTCAAAAAGAATTTTTCTCGCACACAATTGAGGTATTTTTGATTTGCGAGCTTCATTCTAATGAATGCTAGTTGAAGTTATTTCTTAGCTATAAACACAACAATTTATCAAAATAAAAACATGGTAAGAAAAATGTCTTTTTAATACTGTCCTTTTCCTTCTTCATTAGTTAACCCTTATTGAGAAAACCAAATTACATGGTGTAAGTGTTGTTAATATATGTTTGTTGTTTATGAAGTTTTATGAGATAATAGGTTCAATGAAATTTGAATAGATATCAAGGACATTCAAAAATTAATGAATATAGTAGTATGCATATTCCCCAAAAGAATTTTCTAACACTAATCATACCAACACTTTATAGATACCTATTTCTACCATAGCGGATCAAATGACCCGACTTTATGTTACATGCTTGAATGTATGAACATATGGGTGTTAGGAAGGAGATAAAAATAAAAATTAAATTTATTATAATTAAACAAAATAGTATATTGACCATTTCTATTGAAAAAGCAAAAAATTAGAATTTTTAGTTCATTGCTCATCACATTTTTTACATATAAGTGTATTCAATGTACATTTTCCACAAACATATTGTTTACATTTAGAGCAAATTTTGTCGGTTTTATTTTCTTTACATTATCCTATTTGACATCTCTTAGACTGATAAGCATCTGTTGTAGATTTTTCTTGAGATAAACTCCAATTGGGTCCTAATGCTCTATTTCCTTCTTCTATTGTGAATTTTCTTACATGGTTCATTATTAGGTGGTGAACTGTCAATGAAAATACAGTACTAATTTTACCTTTATTGTAGGACGTTTTCCATATCTGGTTGGGCCTACTTCTTGCCTGAAAATGTTATGAAGTGGTAGTCGTCCAAGTGTGCCATCTACTTGTATTTCTTCCTAAACAGATCCATCATTCACAACATGTTGTTCATTTATTTCTACTTCAGTTTCTTCAGAACTTGAGAGTAATCTTATTCTTTTTCATCCACAACATATATTCACAATATTTTCCTCTTCATGGTCAGCTCATTTCAAACTCATTTTCATTTGCAACCAATATATCTTCATTTTCAGAAAATTCATCTTCACCAATTTCCGAAAACTCTTCACTAATATTATTTATATCTTCTGAGAACTTGTACTTTCTTATTTGCTTTGACATTTTTCTGGGTAAAGAGTGACCTGTATTACTAAAGCTATCAAAATAAAATATAAGCTACTTACCAAAACTTTCAATTTTTGCTACTTTTTCTTACATTAAAAATGCTACTTTCAATCTAAAATGTGATATTTTCTTGAAATTCTCAGTTATTTTGATTCAACTACTTTACGCAACAATCTTGGTAGAAATGTACAACTTACCTACTACAATACAATAAGCATTATGACTCGATAAGCCTGTAAAACAAAAAATGCTCTCTGGCAAATGACCTGTTGTGGTAGATAACGGTATACAACAAGTATTACACAATATATATATATATATATATATATATAATAACTGTAGATTGATTACTTAGAAAAAGTCATGAAGTCAAATGTGTAAAAACAATAAGATTATAAGTGCATTTTCATTTCAAAATGGGTTATTTGACCCATTATGGTATGTTTAATGTTAAAAAGGTTTAATCTGATTGATACTGAGCTACTCACTTATATTTCAGGAAGTGAATAAACCTCAAGAAGCATTTGGTTTTGAGCAAGCACAACGCGAGTACACTTTGCAAGAATTTGGGCAGAAGGCTGATGAATTTAAGACAAATTATTTTAATATGCCTGTGCATGTAAGTCAATGAAAAATTTGCTTAAAAAGTTTTATAAAATTAATATATTAAACTTTTTTAATAATTAATTGCTCCTTTTTATGAATATTTTCAGCAATTTGTTTTGATTTTATTTCTGCTATCACTCCTTTCTCCCTAATTATCTTATGTAATGCATGATTACAACTTTTATGCAACCTTAATTTCTGCCCAAACAAATAGTAGATACAGATAATCAATTCATGGGTGTAAAGAATTAAAATGTAAATATTTATATTATGTGTGATAAATTGCATTCCATTTTTCAAACAATTTGGATGAATTTAGTCACCTGTTGAAAGAAAAGTAGCATGCTGAAGTGTTAATCTCCTATATTATATGTTAATCCTTTAATGCAGGGCTTGCCATCTGGGCGTCAAATACTATGCACTGGGACCCAATGATTGAACTATCTTTTTACATTTATTTATTGGACAGATTCTTTCTAATTCATTTATAGGATTTAATAGCTTCATCAATCATCATCAATCTCATTTTTATACGTCAGATGGCAGTAATAGTAATTGCAGATAGCTTATTTTCAACCAGGTGGTAGCATTAATCGAATATGTGTACTTGTGATATGTATTTTGCAATCTTAGTTCAGAGTCTGCCCAGTTACTTCATTATACGTGGCCGAGTTGAATATGCGAGGTTTTTGTTCTGTGTTAAAATATATTTTTAAATATTGAGTTCATTATGGAGTTCAAAGTTTGTTGTTCCAGAAGAGATAATAAGTGATGCAGGAAAGAAACTCGGTACTACTGTCCAGATTGTGACATTGACCTCTGTATCTTGCGCTTTGAAATTTACCAAGAAAATTTAACTAATTTTTATTTATATTGGATGTAAGATTAATAAATTTTCTTTTAATGTTTAAAAGACATATTTCTTAAATTTTCAGTGCTTGCTGGAAAACCAACATTCAGTCAAGATAATGTTGGCTTTTCATAAAATTTTATTAAAAAAAATTTTTCTATCTAAAAAATATTGAAAATTAAAAATTGAATGCATATGTTGTTCGTGCACTTATTTTTATATAGTTTTCTTAAATAAAAAAATAGACACTTTTCTGACTGTTTTCTTGAAAATTATCCGATTTTTAAGGGGTTAAATGCAGACTAATTTAATCATTTTTAGCATCAAATTCATCAGCCAATTTCTTTTAAGAAAGAAAATCAGTGTTAAATATCAATGAACAAGCTTATAACACTGTCCTTGCTCTGAATTATATCTTGCAATCTTTGTTATTTGACCATCTTTTTTCTTTTTTGTTTTTATTAATTCTTTCTGTCAAAATAAATAAATAAAAAATGTTACAACTAATTCTTGAGAATATCCTTTTCTTTTTTACAAACCTTTTTTCTTTTAATCTCTTAAGATACATGTTTAAAAAAACAACTCAAATGTATGAATGTTTAAATACACTCAGTAAAAATGATAATTAGAATACCAAAATGAAAGTGTATACTTTTAGTCACATTTTAGTTTGTTTACATTTTAATTTAGCTTGGATTTTCTGTTTAATCTCTTAATTCAACTTCAATTAATTGTGGTAATGATTGGCTAAAATATTGACGTTTTTGAGAATTCTGCAAAGCTTTCAATTTTATTAGACATAAATAATTCAGAAATAAAATCTAATCATGTTGCAAATAATAAATAAAAATTTTGACATGTGAATATGAGGAAAAGTTTTCTTTTAAATCAATGTCAAGCTTTCAGTTATGTACCAGTTTTTAAACTATTTAAACTTAACTAGACATTTTACAACCAACTTCATGATTTAACTGGTTACATACTTCTCTTCAACTTGCTTGATTGCATTCCTAGTTCTTTAATTTTAAGATTATTTTTTAAATAAAAAATGTGAATGCCTAAATATGATCTCATAAGAGTAAAGTGCTAATGCTATAAAGAAAATAAACGACAATAAATGTCACAAAAAATGAAGGAACTCTCATTAAAAATATAAATGTGATTAAAATTTCAGTTTCTTTCAACAAAATATTTTGATCAGTTCTAATGTTTTTATGATTTTGTTTTAACATCCATAATTTTGATGAAATATTATAGTTTTCATATTTTCTATACATTAACAAAGATCTGTTTTTAAAAATGCTGCTTTTTTTATTCTTGGAAAGTAATGAACTAAAAGCCCATGTAAATTTAAAAATAGTTAAAATAATACACTCTCTTAAGTAAATTCCATGTAGTATACAAATTTTTTCCTTCCATTTAAATGTTTTTTCTGCCAGAGAGTGCCTTATTCTCATGTTGAGAAGGAATTCTGGCGCATTGTAAATGCTGTTGATGAGGATGTGACTGTTGAATATGGTGCAGATCTTCATACTATTGAACATGGATCAGGGTTCCCCAATATGAAAACCAAAGATCTCATGCCTGGAGATGAGGTAGGATTCATTTTTTAAATGTCTTTTTAAAACCATTTCTCTATCAAATCTTTGCATCTTAAACCTCTCCAAGTAAAAAAAAAAGTCTATTAATTAAATAAAATTTAAATTAATAACATCAACAAAGAATGAATTACGTGGAAGAGATTTGATATACTGGTGGGTGATGAGTTTAGAGAAGTGCTTGAACTCAATTTTTTTTTTAAACATATGACTTTGCAATTCAAGACCTACAATCATAGAATGCCTTTTAAAGTTAAAAAAGGCTTAATTAAAGGAGATAAGTACGTTAATAATATTTGAAAAAGGGAGGGGGAAAGAAGGAAGTAGGTGATGAGAAGTCTGCAGCATGAGTTGATCAACAATTTCAGTCTCACATAATCATATTGCTGTGATGTGACAACGAATCCTTTGGAAAAGAAGTTCCAAAGCAATCTTCTTGGTCCTTGCTATTCAATCAGTTTCTTTATTGTATTTATCATTTTGAGTTTTTATTTTTTTTATTTTTTGAAACAATAAAAAGGCAATATCAAGGTTCAATTTGTAGTGGTTATATTATTTAAGGGAGTTGATTAGTATTAAAAGTTGTTTGATTTTACTTGATTTGTAAGAATTGAGAAACTTGTAAGTGGTTATTGACTGTGTTTCAAAAGCCTCTGAATGCTTAAGTGAAGCTTTTGCCTGTTGAATTTTCCTACTAATATGGATTTCAAGTTTAGGGATTTTGGGGAATAATCTTTATGTTGAAGTGTCAGATTTTTATCAAATTTTAAATAAAATTCATTTTTATGTAATTTGTTAGTTCTTACATTTATGAACATAAAATTGCATTGTAGTTAGTGAGTTAGACATCTGAAATTTGATGTGTAATTTTGCTTCTAAAGTTTTAAAACAGTCACAGGCTTTAGACCAAGTATATCAAAAGACCAGCTGTCTTTTAATCTTTATGGGCATTTGAGCTTGTTAACTCAATACTAAGTCTGAATAATAAATTTTAATATATGAATGGTCTTTGTTTACAAGTTAACAAACAATTGAATCTAATTTTGAATTATATTGATCAAAGAGAAGTGGTCCAAGATATATGCTCAATTCTTTTTACTGCTACTAAAAGAAATTGAACTTAATTTATGCCTACCTCTGAAATATGCCAAAAGTCATGGTGAAAAAATCACCTCCCTTTCCTCATTTGTTGTCTTTTTTGTATTTCATTTTGTCCTTCTATATTGTACACCTCTTAGATGGTCTGGGACCATAGGTTATCTTAAACCAATATTAATATATTTTCTTCTTTTAGGAATATGTAACCTCTGGATGGAATCTGAATAATCTCCCTGTGCTTGAAGGGTCTGTATTGAAGCATATTAATGCAGACATATCTGGAATGAAAGTAAGTAACAAATATGATGTTGATCTACATTACCTGGATAAATCCAGTAATTATGTGCTTCAGCAGGTGAAAATGAAATTTGGTTTATAATATTTAAATGTATTTCTGCAGTTGCGAACTACATTCTAGAACATTTTTTGAAATGATGGAATGTCAGCTTAGACTCTCTACAGTTGAAAGGCTTAATTTAAAATAAATAAAGAAAAAAAACTAATAAGTGAAAATTATTACAAAATGATAAATAGAATATTTCCCCTAATTTAATGCAAACTTTGTATTGATATCGTTAGTTGCATAAAGATTGTAATTAATTTTTTTTATCATGTTCTGTTTGGCATTATGATCATCAAGAATGTGTGATACTTTTAAATAATCTTTAAAATTACCAGTTAGCTATTAATATCATGAAATTTTGTTCAGTATACAACATCTTTAATGTAACTGTGTAGCAGCCACTATTGACTCTAACCGGAACTGCTGCGCCACCTAGACTAATGAGCGCAAACCTCGAAAACACCAGTAAAGCTCAAGCAACGGGCATGGACGCATCTCAAACTTTTCTATGTGTTTGTGTAATTTGTTAAAATTATCTTGTGTTGTGTGTGACTTACCTTTTTTCCTAATAAATAATTGTTACACTAAACCTACTACACCCCCACCACAACTGTACAAAATATGACTATAATATATATTTATATTTTATCGCCCAATATAAGTGTATTCAGTCAATTTGGAGGTAGTTTCACCAGTCTGTTTTTAGTTAAGTGTATTTGATTATTAAAAAGGAAATGTCACAGATTATGATAACAATTGAGCACTCGAAACTAATTTTATTCTCTTATCTTATGCTCTACTTTTTAGAATGATTGCGATTGTTATAACATTTTCTTCACAACCTGTGCAATTCCCCCTCCCCCTGAAAATGGTACAAAAATTTCCATTGATCCATTATTATTAATGACATGATACAAAGTTTCGTAATTCTTCATCTAAAATGATGAAATTGGACTCGTCATTAGACTTAAAATACTTTATTCAATAGAATATTTACTTATTGTAATGCTTTTAGTATGCTTATATTTAATACAATTAACCAACAATGACTGCAATGCTGGATGAAGGGGGGAAAAAGAAAAAAAATGTACTTTTGTGTGCATCATTATCTGATTCACAAGACATAATTTCCATTTTTTATATCAAACAACTCAGTTTTTTTATTGTTATTGTTTAAATTGATTGATATAATCTGCCTAAATCAAAGTATTAACAATAATTAGTGCTAGTATTGTTAACTTTTACTTTTTGCTGAATACTTTTTATGATAAATTGCGGTAAAAATCAGTAAGTTGAGGCTTGCAGTTTGTGTATTTATACTAATTCATTGCAGATTATTACCAATACTTTTTTCAGCATTATTTGAATTTGATTTTTGATATTAATTTTTTCAGCTTGAAACAAATAGTGTTCCACTAGAGAATTTCTATTTGTTTCAAGCTGATTTTAATTGTTAGTTTTGACCTAATTGCTACCTTATAATTAATATAGATGTATTAGACATCATGAATAGAGAATATCCCAAATGAAAGAGGGGGGAAAAAATCTTAAATCCTACTAAATATTTATTATAAATAATAATTTTCCTTTTTATTAACATCCTCTCAATGGATTTGAGATTTTCTGATACAGCTTTCAATAGTTAATTTATGACACTCCTATCTGAGGTACTAAGATGATAACTTCCCTAGATGGACACATTTTCTAATATTTAAAAGAAACAACTATTAATAAAGTATCTAAACTTTTTTTTTCATCATGTGACTTAAAAAAGTCATTAACAATTTAATTTATGTTAAAGATAAAAGTGGCTTTACTTTCTTCACTTAAAAATTGCAGAACTAACTTTGAACTTTCTTTATTTTACACTTTTTAATTTTTATCCTCCCATATGTTTGCAGTTTAAATAAATAATTCTACTGCCCTATTCAAAATAATAAAAATGGTCACTTTAATTGTGTATCAAAACTGTTGACTATTTTAATTTTGATTGTTTAATTGAATAATAGAACCTCAAAATATTTTTAGATACCATGGACATATGTTGGAATGTGTTTTGCTACATTTTGCTGGCATAATGAAGATCATTGGAGTTATTCCATTAACTATCTTCACTGGTAAAATATTTATTTTCCAAGAACTTTTTTTTACTTGATATCAATTATTTTACTTATGTGTTGTTGTTTGTCCATTGTAGATTTATTGTAATTACTAAAAAGTTTTAAAAAAAATTTAGATCTGATTCTTTTTGCATCTATTTAAATTCTGTCTAAAAATAGTAACTGAATGAATAATGTTTTATAAATTAGTTTAACTCAGATGTTATTTTCACTTTTAAAATCCATTATATTGTTATTTATTTTGTTGTGGTTTTTAGAGTTTTTTTTTTCTTCTTATGTGCAGGGATTTAAATGACTGAAATTTTTTTTTCATCTGTATCTTACTTTTATTCTATATTCAATAATCTGATTGAAAAAAAAAACAATTCTTGTCAATTAAAACAGTCTATGTAGCTGAGCTAAAGAGTTATTATTTTATAACATAACTTTTTTTTGTGTGTGTGTGTGTATTATGTATTGTGTATAAAGAGAAAATATGGCTGTGAAATTCACCCTTTGAGTTTTACAGAAATTCTACATTTCAGACTTCACAAGTTTTAAAATGGCATCTAAAAAATAGAATGAGCTAGGCAGTTGAAACTTCATATATTCCCTTAATATCAAACTTGTAAATTCCGTATCCAATTTTGTAGTCTATTGTCCAAAGATATAGCAGGTCCAAATCATATTTTATTTACTTTCTCATATTAGGAATTTAAATACTTTTTATCATGTTACTTGAGAGTAGTAGGCAGAACACTATTGTTAATTCTTCTTGCGCTTAAAGTGAAACATCATTCACACATGGTTAAATTAAAAGGCACTGGAGCACTTAAAAAAAATGTTTTTTAAATGTTTTTTTTTTCTGAAATTGAAGGTGTAAATTTTGTTTTCTTCTGAGAGGTAAATGGTTCATATTTTTAGAAATATTTTTTTATATTTATATTTTGTTTGTTTGTTTTTAACATGCACATTTGTTAATATATTATATACTTATTTAGGGGTGAACCCAAAACATGGTATGGTGTTCCAGGAGGTAAAGCTGAGGCTTTCGAAGAGGCAATGCGCTCAGTGGCACCAGAGTTATTTACGGCCCAGCCAGACCTTCTACATCAGTTGGTCACCATCATGAATCCAAATCTACTCATTTCTCAAGGGGTGCCTGTAAGTTTCTTCTAATTGAGTTTAATCTTGTTTTTATGAACCTTATTTTTAATTCAATCTTATCTTTTGTTATTTGTATAACCTTATCTTATATAGATGTCACGTTCATTAGATTTTTACTCTCTCATATATGAAATATACAAAAAGAAATTGTTGTAGTATGAAAACATTTAGCCTCTAGGATTTAAAGAATCTTCACCTTTTTTAATTTTTGAGATCAAACCAACTCAGCAAACTGTTTTTGGAACTGTGCCTGTAGATCTGAGAACAAGATAATCAAGAATGCAATAAGCTTAGTAATTTTGTATGCAATTTTTATATAAAAATTGTAGATTTGTATTTCATTTTGGAATAAATTCATATGCAGGACTTCTGCATATGAATAAATAAATAAATGCAAAAAACTAGAAATATGAAATTTGGTAAACATTTGTATTTGGATTATTAGACTTATATCAGATTTTTGACCTATATCAAGCAGTCAATTTATATCCTTAGGAACATAAGTGAAAAAGGCAGGTGAAGAAAGATTTGTAATGTAATCTTGACATGAAAGTTGTAAATCTTTATCATTATTAATAATTCAGCTAACGAGAAAATGTTCAAGTGCACACTAGATTCTATTCATTGAACTGTGTATTTTTGCAAAAAAGCTATGCATATAATAACATTAAAACTTTAAAGAGGAAAAAAATTCTATTATTCTTACTTTTGACTGTTGTTTATTATGAGTAGTTTTATTATTAATGAAAAATAAATAATCTTTATCCAATGACTTGTAAAGGAGAAAAGGTTGTTATCTTTAATCTGTGTCTTAAGAAGTATTTATCTTTTACTCTCTGTTTCAAGAAGTGTAATGTTTTTGGTTTTTAATTCCTAAGATTAATTTGAAAAGAAGAAGAAGAAGAAAAAAAGTCCACCTTGTAAAAGTTATTTTTGTTTTCCTCTATTAGGAATGTAAATTTCCATAGATATACACAGCAGTTTGAATTGAATAGGAGAATTAATAAATAAATTAGAATTTAAGTGCATTCATTAAGTGATTGGAACTAATGAAATTCTAATTTTCACTAGCTCTAATCTCCATTTGTACAACATTTATGCTATTCATAAGAAAGAGCAAAATTAAAACAAATAAGTAAATTAAAAATTGCAAAGAATTTTTTGCTTAAGTGTTTTATTAGCACTGATTTATGCCACATTTATCTTTCTTTATAGATTTTCAGGACTAATCAACAAGCAGGGGAATTTGTGATTACATTTCCACGTTCTTATCATGCTGGGTTCAATCAGGGATATAATTTTGCAGAAGCGGTTAATTTTGCACCAGCTGATTGGGTAAGAGGTCTAATTTTCATATCTAAGCAACTTCTATTTATAGTTTTTTAGTAAGGTTAGATAAGTGTTTTAATTTTTAGGTTAAAAGTCTTAAATGAAAAAAAAAAAAAGGAATATTTTGAAACCTTTCAGTCTTTTTTGTGAACAAGCATCTACTGAGTGATGTTTTAGTATTAATTAAAATATCGAAGTGGAACATTTGAATGAAAAATATCATGTGCAACTGTCCATGACCACATAAAGCAGTCTGGCACTCCTATTCAGTAATCATTATTAAAAAATTGAGAAAATTAATAACATCAGCCCATTTACCATATCACCTATTAAAGGAAAAAAATTAGCAAAGGAAATAATTGTCAATGGCATGAAAAAGAAAATTAAACTGATTTTTTTAATGGGAAAAGAAATTTCTCTTGCTAAAATTGAAAGTAAATGCAATACACTTGTTTGACTGGCTAAAAACTTTCCTTAACAAAGTTAATTATTTGGGAATTGTGCATTTAACATCTTAAATCATTTAATTTCAGGGTTGATGAAAAAGTATATATTTGCAGGGTTGCCATACCACCTGAAACACGTGGGCAATATAAAAATCACCGGAAAAAAAAACTAGGAAAATACAAGGAAATTAGAATTTTTTTGTAAAACCTAGAAAATACAGGGAATTTTTTTTTGATTTGCAAAACAGTTGTTCTTTTTCTTCAAGATATTAAAATTGTAGCTAATGAGCATGTGCAAGACTTCTGTTACACCATGAAAGAATAGAATACATTTCTCTGGCAGGAGCATTTCAATTTGAGAGAGCATCATTGTGGGGTACAGTCTGACATACATGAATGATTGATTAGTTTGCTTATTATTTGAGAAACTGTGAGTCTACTCAATGTAGATTTAAGAATTTTTTTAAACAATAAGCTGCTTAAAATCTGTACTTTGATGGATAAAAAAGCAAACCTTCAAGAAGTTCCACCAAATCTATTTGTTGTGCACTGTTCACTTTGTTAGAAAATAATAAGCTTAAGTAATATAGGAAAACTGGCACTTATTAGTCATGCTAAACAAGGGAAGCAAAATTGTGTGTCAGCTAAAAATAATCATAATTAGTAGACTTTGAATGAATGAGGTAATATATAAAGTTCACAATGTCAGCTTGAAATTTGAACCAATGAATGAAACCAATTTCAAACTTTTTAGTTCAAGAATAATAATTAAAAGCTGAATTTTTATTGACAATAAAGCTTGTTGCATCACATTGTTCTTTAATGCATGCAATGATATACAGTCAAACATCGATAATTCGGAATCGCCGGGACAACGGCAATTCCGAATTACGGAAATTTCCGAATTATAGAAATTGCGAAATTTGGGTAAATTTAAATAAAAAATAATTAACGTATATCGTAAGTATGACGATATAAAACAATACACAACTTTATAATTTCAAAGATTAAACAATAGTTGAAAATGCTATTTAAAGAACGGTAAAGCAATGATAACATTATTACTCACTCAAAGAAAACATCTTTATTACTTCATCATATCTAATAATGTTAGTTGTTTATATTTAGGTTTGTGCGACATTAGTTTTTTACGGATTTATATACAGTCATAATTTTATGTTCAATTATGAAATCCCGTTGTTCAAGACCTGTTACCGCTTTATCTAGGATGCCAATTAAATCCTCTGTAGGAATTTTTTCTTCATGTTGTTTAATGTCACTCATTTCTTCATTTTCATCACAACACTTTCCTGCATTTAAAGCATTATTTAAGATTTCTGCATCGCTAGACTAGACTAGCTGAAGATAAGTACAGGGCGCGGGGAAACAATCAGCCAGAAAAACTAACGGTCTACGCCAATACTATGAAAATATCCCGTAGAAGGAGAGCGAACGAAAAAGGTTCGTACAGAACGATCCGAATCAAGCAATAAGTTACTACTTACGGTATTTCAACCAGTTTTACAGGGGAAAAAAGTAACAAGCAATATGATTGGTTCGTTAAAATAAAATTTTCCGAAAAATATTTTGATTTTATAGGGGCGCCAACTATTATTACTCAACAAAAGCAGAAACGAATAAAACATTAACATTTCAGAAAAAGTCCGAATAATAGAAGATTCCGAATAATAGAAGTCCGAATTATCGATGTTTGACTGTATTAGAAATACTTTCGCATACATTCACTTAAAGTGATATAGCTAAATTTGAAGTATGTAAAGCCATACAGAAATGTTGTACCTTATTTGTTAACAAATAGCTCTATGAATAGCTAATGGAGCAGAAATCAGTTGGCAAATACCTAAATTGGCAAAAAATAAATAAAAAGTGATTTTGCTTTACAATATTTTTTATTCGTTAAGTTTTATTCCACTGGAAAAACCTGTAAAGCATAGGGAATTTAAAAATTGATTGGAGGGGAAACTCCGGAAAAATGTAGGGAGTAAATTTCTCGGCTATTTTTTTCCCCATTTAGAAAATCCGATCTCTAAAGATTGTAACAATAAAAGATCGTAGTCACAACTTCTGGAAACAAAACAATATCATTCTTGATTAAGTAATTAGAAAGTTTGAACTTATTTTATTTTCTTCCCTTTATGGCTTAGTCCAATTTCAATTTGCAATACAGTTGTCTTTTATCTATGTGACTCCAGAATTGCAACTAATTAGCATGTGCGGCACTTCTTGCAAAAAAGGTATGAAAAGAATTTATCTTTTCTAGCTTGAGCATTCAATCTTTGGAAGCATTGTGGTGATGTTTAGTCAACCAGACTGGAGTTTACTGAGCGGTTTGTTTATTATTTGAAAAACTGTCAACTGATTCAAAGTAGACTAGTGAATCTTCTAGAAAACAATGAACTGCTAAAAATGCATGTTTTAGTATGACTTGGACAAATAAAAATAAAATCAATCCTTATTTTCTGTTCCAAAAAAAAAAAAATCTTCTTTTGTATGCTACTCATTTTGTAAGAAGATAATAAGCCTAAGTAATATGGGAAACAGGCAATTTACTAGATTTGCCAAAAAAGAAAAAAACATACAATATTGGGTGCCAAATCTGAAGAGTCATAATTGTTATAGCTTAGTATCTAAAAGGAATATAAGACAAAATAATATACTAAATCCAAAAATCTTAAATTTAAAGTCTGCAAGTAAACCAATTGAGAACTTTTTAGTCCAAGAACAATGATTTAATGCTGGATTTTTATGTTCATTAAAACTTATTGTATCACATCTCTCTTAAAATGTATTCATTAATATATTAGAAATATTTTCACACAAGTTCACTGAAAGTAAAAATTGTTTTAAATGGATGTTAAGCCATACAAAAATATTTTACCTGATTTGTTAAGGATGAACTCTATGAAACTGAGGACTGCAATAGTCAAAAGTTTCAGAAATTGATGACTATTTATTTGAGTTGGCAAAAATGAAATAATAAAAAAGTTAATCTTGCTATGTAATGTTTTTTGAAAGTAAATTCAGTTCATTTTTTGTATTTTATTAAATCCTGAATTTTGTGTGACTTACAATTAAAGAGCATGAGAGGTAATATATCTTTTCCTTAATATATAATTTTTCGTCTTGTTAAATTCTAGATAATAAATGAGAAATTATCTTTTTTTTGTTTATGAATATAAACCTTCTTTTAATATGCTGTTATTTTGAATAATGATAAATTGTTTCTTCCTTTCCTTGCTTCTTAAAATCATAATCCATTATAATTAGTACATGAGGGCTATTTGCACATTTCCTTATATCTTGAATATACATACAAGGTTAAAACAGGGCCAAATTGTAATTCCCCCCATTTTGAATGGTAACTTTTTTAATGATTTATATCATAATGTCAATTTTTTAAAAATTTCATTCGAGTTTTAATTTTGTGTGATTCACAATTAAAGAGTATGAGGTAATATATCTCTTCCCTCTAAATATATTGTCACAAAGACTGAATTAAAGACACAGTTAGCTAGAAACAATTGCGTTTATGAGCACCAAGTAACTCCTTTGAGAACAAAATGAAGAACTAAGCCGAATTTGGCTTTTATACTTCTGGAGAACATTCGAGAAACGGCTTGCTCGAATAGTAAAGAATGTTCTAGAAGCATCTTGATTTTAGAGAAATAATAAGAACAATTTCAAATTAAAAATCCAGTTTTTGGATAAAATGCGCTAGCCGGGAATCGAACCAGGGACCAACGGGTTCACAGTCCTGTACTCTGCCAATTGAGCCATGGCAAATCATAACAGCCTTTCTTTTGCGGCAATATAAATTTTGTCTAGCTAATTCTAGTTAATAAAGTGAAATTGCTTTGTATGTAAATATTAAAGTTCTTTTAATTTGCTATTATTACAAATAATGTTAAATTGCTACTTTCTTTCCTTCCTTAAAATCATATTGCCTGATAACTTACTTATGAATGTTATTTTTGATTTCCTTGTATCTTAACAATACACAATGGGAAAAACAGCAAAAAGACAGAATTTTTTTTCCAGATTTGAGTTTCAACCTTCAAATTATTTCTATATTTAATGATTAGAAAAAAAAAGCCATCCACACTCGAAATTCAATTCATATTGTGCCATTAGGCAGATAATGGTAAAAATTTTAATCAACTTCTAATTGTCTTGATTTAGTTCAAGCTGAATGCATAAAAAATAATTACACAAAATAATATTATTAAAAGTCTAAAGAAATAAAAACTAAAGAAAATTTATGTCTGTATAAAAATTGTAAGGCATAGCTTTGGCATTAAAGGCAAAATCAGTTTTCAGATTTGATCTTAAGCAGGCTTGTATCAGAGTTTTATATATCATAACCTAGTAGTTATTCTAAAACAGTGTTTTTATTTGTGTAAATAAAGCAAGTTTTTTAAATAATTGATCTTATGTATGAGATTAATTAACTCTTCTACTTTTTGATGTATAGCATGCTTATGGCATATCTTTTCAGCTTCCTATTGGGCGTGTTTGTGTGTCACATTATGGCATGCTGCATCGTTTTTGTGTTTTTTCACACGATGAGTTAGTTTGTAAAATGGCCACTGACCCTGATCGATTGGACATAAGCATTGCTGCTTCTACCTATCAGGACATGCTGCGGATGGTAGAGACAGAAAAAGCTCTTCGGAAGACTCTGCTGGAATGGGTGAGTCGAACATATTTGTTTGAAATACTATACCCCTCTCATTCAATATATTTTAAATTGTGAATCTGAACTTTCATTTTGGTTTCAATATTTAGGCCTTTAGATGGTTAGATGTAAAAACAAACAACCGTGGATGTAAATGTATACGGTTAGTAAACAGAACTTGGATGTTTAAATGAAAGGTGACAATTTCTGTCATACTCTCTTTTGTTGACAACCAAACAATTGAACCTATACTGAGAATAAAGAAAGATGATGATAAGCAGAAGATAATCAAAATGAAAATTATTGGAAGTTGTAGAATGATTTCAGACCCCCTTATATTTTCTAATCTAATATTAGTCTGTGTCAACATACCATTTAATAAAACTTGAATCTATTCAAAAGGAAATTTCAGTTAAATGTCATCACATTAAGAAATAATATACCTTCATATGATGTTTAAGTATAATTATTTCAAAGTTTTTTAAATATAAAATTAAAAGGAAGGATTTTCATTTTTAGTAATCTGATTTCTTATTCATATACAATGATTAAATATTTATTTTTGATATTAATTAATGTGTGTATAAAGCTGATATGCATTTACATTAGTGAACATCTGAATTTTCAGGGTGTCACTTTGGCTAACAGAGAAGTATTTGAGTTGTTGCCTGATGATGAACGGCAGTGTAGCTATTGTAAAACAACATGTTTCCTTTCAGCAGTTACATGTTCTTGTAATAATAGTAAGTATTTTCATTTACTGAAAATCAATGGAAATTAGAATTAAAAAAAAACCCATTGAATGCTTAATCTTCAGCTTTTACTTGTTTTTAATTGAACTGGACTTTGTATTTTATTATTGTGGCTGTATGTAACTATAAAAAGGAAATGTGTGTTCTTGTTCTATATCATTATTTTAAATGGTAGAATTTACAGTTTTATTTGCTAAGATAAATTTTCTACAAATCATTTTCATTTTTTATAGTTTATGACAGTGTGTCTCAGAATATAATAATTAGTTATGTCAGACCAAGGAATCTCTTCCACAGCTCAGTTCTTAATAATCACATTTTTGTTTCTAGAATTTATTATCAGAGCCAGCATTGATAATTGCAGTTGTATGCAGTTTGGTATTTCTTATGAAATACAGTTTCCCAATGGTGTATTAATTTTTCATGCTACTGACTGTAACTGCCCTATTTATTATTTATCCCTTGTGTTTACTTATTCTTCTCAATCTTACATCATTGCACTTCATTATATACTTTCAATCTGATATACATATGTACTGATAATACATGCTCTCTGTAAAGGTTAATTCAAGTAACATTTTCTATTGATGAAAATGAATTCCTATTGGAAGCTATTGTTAGTGCATTTTTGTAGGAAAAGATCATAACATTAATTGTTTTGTCATTTTTGTGCTTTCAAACTATTAATATAACTATCACATGCAATAAAGTCATAAAATTAGTTAGAAGAGTTAAAATTGATTCATTTTTAAACTAAAAAAATCTGGATAAAAACTTAAAATAAGATTTTAAAAATGTTATAAAATCTAAATATTTTTTTCACAAATTTTGTATAATTATTATCAGTTTGGAATAAGGATGACATAAGCCTAAGATTGTTCATTCAGAGAACATTACAAAAATTATGTAATTATAGAAATGCCAGCAAAATTTTCAAGATCATGTCATTTTAAAGAAATATAAAATAATTTATTGACGCAGAACAGCATTTATGATGAAAGTAATAATACAAATGTAAATTAATCTTTAACAGAAATAATAGCCCACACCAACTTTCATCTAAAAAATACCTATCAAAATTGTACAAAACAATATTTATTGATCTGAATTTTTTTTAACCTTTTAAGTATAATGGTTGAAAAAGAAACTATTATTTATCAAGCTTTCTGAAGTTCTAATTATTCAAATAAAATAAATAAATAAATAAATTTTAACCTGTCAAGGGAAAAGTTCTGTTTTTAAATTATCTAACAAACATTCTGTTGACTTTAAATGTTCTGCAGTAATTTGGTAAAATTTGTCAATGAATTTAAAAATAGAATACTCAATCTTTTCTTTTATCTATCAAACATTCTTTAGGTTTTAAATTAAAAATATTCTTTTATAGAAGGTTGAAGGACTTTACTGTACAAAAAGTAAAAGCAAATTGTATTGATCATCCTATTTAACAACTGATGCTTTTAAGCCTTTTTACTATTACTGTTGCATCTATTATTAAATTGAAATATGCTTTTTATTATAGAAATGTTTTTTATAGAATGGTGCACTTGTTTCCAAATTTTTGTATTAATAATGTTTATGGAATTTAACTTTTATTTTTAAATTTAAGATAGAATAATTCAATGTGCTCAGGACTAAAGATAAATTAGTTCAGTAGTTACAAAAAGTTTTTGGAATAAAAATTTTTCAATACAGATTTATTTTATTGTCTTGTCATTCAAGATTGTTTTGCTTTAGATCAACTTGTATGCATCCACCACAGAGATAAACTCTGCTCCTGTTCACCAGAGAAACATTGTCTGTTGTAAGTCATATTTTTCCTTACCTCATTTTAAAAATTGTTTCAAATGCTATACTATGTTCAAGAACCAGTTTTATTTATGAATGTAATATTTCCCCCACTCCTCACAATTATGAACTGGCTGTGTAATGTCATGCTTAAATCTGAAAACCATTTTCAAGCACCTTAAAAAAGCTTAATTTTCAGAAAAGGTTCTTAAAGAGTCTAATTTTCTTGTGAAGGTGAAGGAAGCTTTTCGTTCCCCCCCCCCCTCAAGTGTATTATTATAATTCAAATATCATATCAAAGAAAAACCATTTGCAAAAAATATTAATTTACCTAAACAGATTATTCTAAACTATAATATCTAGAGAGTGCCAATGCTGCTACAACTAGAACACAAATGAGATGAACTAAATTAACAAAAAGATTTCATTAAAAATTTGAAATCGAAAAGAGAGAAAAAATAATACAATGAATCCGACCTGAAGACTCTTTCAAAAGTCACCCTCAGGCAGGGATTCAAGGCAGGGACTTTTTCTGTGAGAGGTCTGACAATAAGTCAAAAATCGATCTCTTGTGACCCAAAAATCCCAAGAAAAAGAGGTTTTTGAAATAAATTTGTATCACAAAAATAAAAGAACATCTTTAAAGTAAAAAAATTCTAGAAAAATTTAAATCACACAAAACAAAACCTACAAAACAAAACAAAATAATTTTAAAAGTTTTTATATTCTAAATGGAATGAAAAAGAAATTGAAAAATCCAGGAAAATGTGGTCTTGGAGATAATCAATTCCACAGAAATACAAAAACTTTAAAACACAAAATATTAAAATCAAACATAACAAAACAACATAGACTCAAAACAAAATATACCTGTATTAAAAGTACACAAAAACAAGCAAAATAATTTCACTATAAAAGGTTTTTAGAATCTAATTAGAATAAAAGAGAAATGCTCAAACCAATCAAATCAGTCAGTAAGATAATCCGAATACATAGGACTCCAAAGGGTCTGAAGCTTGTCAAAACCCATCAGTACAGAGGCAGATTTCCAAACAGGCGCATGAGGCGCGTCTTGGGCCTCTTAAATTAAGGGGCCTCAAAATTTAGTTTTAAAATAATAATAATTTAAATTTTGAAAAAGAGGATATTTTTTAATAAAAACCTTTAATTTTTACTCTCTTCTATTACCATTCCTGGTTCATCTATCTCAATAAAAAATCATGCAATATCAGTACCTTTGAAAAACCAAGTATTGTGAGAATGAGAGTAAAAAGTCAACCAGAAGGGGGGGTAAATCTTTTATCTTGTACGAAACTAAAGAGATATATATCATATTACACGCTCCTGCACACTCAGGCCCTATGAAGTGCAGGAATGGCTTTCTAAGTTTCAAGGCCATGAACGTGTTTCTATTATAGGATATAGGACATATTTTAGTTAGAGACCTTGATTAGAAGATTTTTGCTCAAGGAGTTGAGTTTCTCCAAAACATTCTATTAGAGATTTAATGTTTTACGTTTGAAAAATATGATTTGTGTTGTGGAAAGGAATTCCTTTCTGTGTTTGACCTTTGACCAATGTGAAGATTGGTCTGCATAGAATTTTTTAATACATTCTCGTTCCTATTTTCGTATTTTTGAAAATACTGTAATCTTGGTTTTATATTTTGTGGTACATTTAAAGGTTAAAAATAGGGCTCATTTACAATTCAAATCGCTAGGTATTGGCACTGCTCAAAAAGATAAAATAAACTGGTTACTTTCTCCTCTTAGCTGAAGGGGGGAATTTTTCAACTTGGAAAAATCACCAAAAGCCCAGCTAATATTTTTTATGCGACTAATTTTTTAAAAATGTTTTAGTCATGTTACAGGAAAGAAAGCTTGAATTGGAAGCTAAAAAAAAGTAAAAGGAAAAAAAATGCAAAAGGACGTAAACATTTGCTCAATAAATGTATTATAATGTTTGAAAAATGAGCTAAAATGGAAAATGAGACAAAAAGAGCAGTTGAGCAACTTGATACAGCATGTGTGCCTAAAAGAATCTATGAGCAAATTGAAATTGAATATTTACGTGAAAAAAATATTGTGCAAGCTGAAGTAGAATATGAATTCTAATAAATTAATGAGCGAATTGAACAAGAATGCGTTTTTGAAAAGATAAATGAGCATACTGAAACAAAATGTGCACAAGAAACAATCATTGAAGAGCTGGAGCTTAAAATGAATTGGAAGAAATTGATGAGAGAAATGGAATTGAATGCAACCCTAAAAAGACAGATTAACTAATTAAAAAAATAAGCACAAGAAAATCTTTGAGATAAATTAGGCCTAATTAGTAAATTGAATTTATCTATTCAGAAAGAGAACCACACAATGATGATTAGAAAATAACTTGAAATTTTTATTTAAATGTGGTTACATCTTGTAACCAGAACGAAAAGTAAAAACATACTTATCGAATGACGCACATCTGCTTGAAATACACACAACGACATCAAAAACAACATCTTAAAAAAATTCAGTTGATCTTTTTTTTTTTCTTCTTCTAACATTTAACTTCTTATTTACATGTACGGCGATAAACAAAAATTCCTCTTGTTCAATGATTTGCAAATAAGAGTCAACTTATCAGCATATCGTTTTAAATTTCTGCTCTTGTGCGACTGCATCGAATTAACTGGATTCAAAAAATTTGAACCCGATTGCGGATGCTGCCGATATAAATAGGAGAATTTTGACTTATTCCCAACAAATGCCTCTCCTCGGCAGTATCACAGCTGATTTTTTAAGTATTATTCTGATTTATAAAATTTAATTAAATAAAGCAATTTAAACAAGCTTTATCGCCGCACTTACAAGATTCAAACTACATTAAAAATAATCAATTATCTTAACTTAGATATGTATAAAAATTTTACACAGTGATAATACATCAGTACATCTACAACATTACAAGAACAAATTTCTAATAGTATTTGTATATAAATTTCTCTATAATTGTATATAAATTTAATCAAGTCTAATAATGAAACATTTAGAAGAAACATCTCTTGTAAAACATTCATTTGACAAAAGGGAGAAAAAAGATATTTTTAACTTTAACAAATTCTCACAAAAATAATTTCTTAACCTAAAATGCATATTATGCTTGCTTCTAAAGACATTTTTTAATAGAAAAAAAATGCAATATCTCATATTATTTGCACAAAATATTAATCTGATATAATATTAAAAAAAATATACCAATATAAAAATCTAATGTTTCACTTCTTAATAATTTTTAAATAGTTTCTCATTAAATTTCTTAAGCTGAAATTTTGTCTGAGCCTTAGTAAAAATGTCTACAATATTTAACTTAGTATTTACGTAAAGCAACTTAAAAACGTTTAAGTTTAATAGATTCCTGACAAAATGATATTTTATATCCACGTGCTTAGTGCGGTTATTTTCTATCGCTGATTTAGAAAACTGAATTGCCGCAGTATTGTCACTGAATAGTTTACAAGAGATCTCACCTAAGAGCATATTGGCACTTAATAGCAGTTGACATTCTGAGAGAACATTTTTCAGCCATGTTAGCTCCTTTGACGTTTCACATATGCTGATGAACTCTGCTTCCATGGATGATAATGTCACTGATTTTTGCTTTGCTGTTCGCCACGAGATCGGTGCATTGCTACAGAAAACAATGTGTCCGCCTACTGAGATGCGATCGTCTCGACATGACGCAAAGTCGGATCTAAAAATGCTGTCAGGGATACTTCGGTGATGTTACCAAGGTCTAGTTTGTAGTGCCTGGTGGCCTGTAGATATCCTAATAGTTTCATCAAGCCATTCCAGTGGGTGACTCCAGGATCGGACTGAAACTGCGAGAAGAGATTTATAGCGTAATTAATATCGGGCCTAGTTCTCGCTGCAATAAATGCTAAACAACCGATAACATTTCTGTATGGATAACATTGGATTTCTTTCATTTCTCCATCTGTTGTGGGACATTGGAGTTTTGAGTAAACACTGCTTTTAGAAATAGGAAGTGACGATATTGGCGGTAAAAATTTCTTATATCTATTGTAAATTTCATTTATGTATTTCTCCTGGGATAAATAAATTTTATCTCCTTCACTAAATTGAATTCCTTAAAGAGTTTTCGTTTTTAATATAATTTTTAAATCAAAACTATTTTGAAGCAATTTGACTGTTATTTTAATTTCCTTTTCCGTCTTTCCTAAAAGAACAATATCGTCTACGTATAACAAAAGTATAACATTATTCCTTATAAAAACTCCATTTGCCCACTTTTCTTGAAACTCAATCTTTCTAAAAAGCTGCAAATTTCGGTAAACCATTCTCTACCGGATTGCTTAAGTCCGTAGAGCGCTCTATCTAGCTTGCAAACGTAATTTGGATTTTTTGTGCTTTTATAGCCTGGCGGTTCTTTCATGTATACTGTTTCGTCCAATTTTGCATAAAGATATGCACTATTCACGTCTACTTGCCAGTGTATCCAGTTCAATAAATTTACAAAAATGGCGAAAAACAATCTTACAAGAGAAAAATTTATGACCGGAGAGAAAGTCTCTTCGTAATTTTCTCCTTTACGTTGCGAAAAGCCTTGGGCAACTAAACGTGCCTTGTAACGGACGGGCTTACCTTCATTGTTCTTTTTCAGATCATATACCCATCGGCATCCTATTACTTTGACTTTGGGTGATGCCGGGACAAGATGCCATACTTTTCTGGTTTTTATGTTTTGCATGCATGACTGCCCTCCATTCCACGGCATCCCCTGAGTCGATGGCTTCCTGGAAAAATCTAAGAATGCCAATCCTGTCGGCTAGTCAGGCCGATGCAACACTTGATTGTGGAGCTTCCAATTCTTCACCAGTCACCACAGGTCCTTGATAAACTATGCTTCCTGAAAAATTGAATAATTTTGGATTATATTCTAGGTCATGATCTTCACAATATCTTTTAACCTCTTTAATAGATCGAAGACGTGTTGTTTGACCTGAAATGTAATAGTAAATGTCTGTACGATCACCAGTTTTCCTTGGTACTGCTTTTCTAATCCAATTAAAACCTGCTGGTTCCTGAATTTCATATTCCGTCTCTTCGCTCGCTGTCTGGTATTGCTCTAATTCCGTTTTTACTGAGATTTTGGATAACGAAGTTTTAGAGACTGGAGACGATTCTTCATCTGATGATGAATCTGAGTTACTGCTACTGGATTTGTCATATTCAAGTTCTTCTTGGTTTTCAGAAATTTGGTACCTAACTGGTGCTTCGATTTTAGGGTCCAGTTCGATTCCGCTGCGATCATTGGCCTCCTTGTACATTTGATTTCCAAATGATACGTTAATCGTTTCAATGGTCCGGCGTTCTTCGGGTAAATAGATGCGGTACCCTTTCGTTTGTAGAGCATAACCTACCATTACGCCTTGTTTTGCGCTCATCTGTAGCTTTGATCGTCTTGTTTGCTTGGGTATTCCAACAAATGCTTCGATTCCAAACGGCTTCAAATGATTAACTGAGGGCTTGAAACCACCATAAATTTCGAATAGAGTCTTGTTAAAGTTCCTATGAACGTTTCTATTCCAACAGTAAGTGAATGTTAGAAGAGCTTCACCCCAGAAATTCTCAGGTAGACCACTACTATTTAGTAAAGCTTTGATTCCATCGCAAGCCGTGTAATTAAATCTTTCGGCTACGCCGTTTTGCTCTGGAGTATGAACGTTGGTAAATTCCTCTTTGATACCCATATTTTCTAAATCTTTCTGAAATTTTAGTCCTCTAAATTCTCCTCCATTATCTGAACGTATGCAGATGATTTTCTTGCCAGTAAATCTTTCGGCTCGAGCCTGATATTTGCGAAATGCGTCCGATGCCTCATCTTTAGTTTTTATTAAGAAGCAAGTTACCTTTCGACTAAAATCATCAATAAAGGTTAGGAAATAGCGGTAACCGTTATGCGTTTGTTTAGGAAAAGGGCCACAAATATCGGTATATATTAACTGCAATGGCTCTTTAGATCTTATACAGCCTAAGGGTTTGAAAGATTTCCTTCTACTTTTTGCCAACCGGCATGATGTGCAATCAATCTTTTCGTTTTTTAAATTGGGCAAACCCCTTACGGCATTCACAGATGACACTATATATTTGGCATTAATATGACCATACTTCTGGTGCCATTCAGTAAGATTACCAGTCTTTGTTACAGGTTGGTTTTACTTACTTCACTTTCCGATCTTCGGATTTTGAAGTATTAAAAGATGTTACCTTTGAAGTTGGAGGTGGCTTCGGATATGTGTTGTAAAACCGTTACTCAAAGTTGCTGTGAAGAGTCGTTCGTTTCCGTCGAATACCTGAATTTTTCGTCTCTGTCCGATGAACTTCGCTCCTCCTTGATCCAGTTTGGGAGCGGATATCAAGTTATGCCTTATTTGGGAAGAATAAACAAGATTATTCAAAAAGAAACTTTGGCCATTTGAATAGGACAGTTTTACAGTTCCTTTGCCTTCGATCGGACATGTAGCGCTATTTGCTAAATAGATGTGTTCAGCCTGAGTAGATGGTTCAAATTTAGTGAACCATTTTTTATCTGAACAGAAATGAGTCGTTGCTGCACTATCTACTATCCATGCATTCGGATCCGATCTTTCAGTTATAGACGTTTCAACAATGAAAGATTTTGGGTTGATCTTTTTCTTTACCCTAAAGTCCTTATCATTGTACCCTGAATTATTATATTTGCTTGCCTTGCCTTGGGGACTTTAAACTTTGAGCGATTTCTTGCACTAGTTCCAGGCGGAATAGCACTATGTAGTGCAAACTGTTCGTGGTCCCTCGAACATTGCTCCAAACGTGCTTCTTCGGCTATAAGTTCATTCAGAACTTTATCAAATGTAAATTGTTCATCGGGCCATCTATAAATAGTTTGGACAATTGCTCCGAAACAATCTGGTAAAAATCTGATTAACTGAAAAGCTTGGTATTTCAAAGGGATTTTTTCACCACAATCTAGTAAATCAGCTACTATTTTCCGGTCTAGCTGCATAGAATCCAATTCTCTCATTAACATTGATTCTACATGAAAGGAATTGATCTAATAAACCTATCATACGAGCTCTACTTTCTGGATGGAAATATTTCTGAATTATTTCCCATGCCGTCTTCCCTTCCGTCGTGTCGGCAATCAAAGGTCGGAGATCCTTGGAAACATTTAGATAAATAGTCGAGAAAGCTTTATGACACCTTTTTTTATAACGCGCTTTCTCCTTTTCCGTTTCATCGTCACTGGGAGGAATTTCTTTTCCTAATACAATATCATACACATTATGATCCAACAAAATAGCTATCATATCCTGTTTCCAAGTAGCATAATTATCGGAAGTCAATGGAATCACGTTATCGTTATTCATGGTGGCCTCCCCGACTTAACAGTCTTTAAAGATTAAATATAATTTTCTTCTTATTAAATTTCCGAATGCCGAATTCCTCAAATAAGTTAAAAAACCTATCGTCACTGCGAGATTCTGGCCCATAACCAATTTCTTTGAGAAAAATTAGGCCTAATTAGTAAATTGAATTTATCTATTAAGAAAGAGAACCACGCAATGACGATTAGAAAATAACTTGAAATTTTTATTTAAACGTGGTTACATCTTGTAACCAGAACGAAAAGTAAAAACATACTTATCGAATGGCGCACATCTGCTTGAAATACACACAACGACAACAAAAACATCTTTAAAAAATTCAGTCGATCTTTTTTTTTTTTCTTCAAACGTTTAACTTTTTATTTACATGTACGGCGATAAACAAAAATTCCTCTTGTTCAATGATTTGCAAATAAGAGTCTACTTATCAGCATATCGTTTTAAATTTCTGCTCTTGTGCGACTGCATCGAATTAACTGGATTCGAAAAATTTGAACCCGATTGCGGATGCTGCCGATATAAATAGGAGAATTTTGACTTATTCCCAACAGAAAAAGCCGAAGAGTGAGCCAAAGCATAATGCGAAATCGAAGAAATTTATGAGCGATCTGAGAATGGAGCAGAAGAATCAACAACTTGTAATTTTAAACAACAAAATAAAATATCAGCTGATTCTAATAACGTTTTAAAACAAAACCGAAATATTTTTATTCCCAAAAGAGAAAAGCAGGTCCATTCTATAATAATTGATTTAGTGTATAATGAAATTTTAGGAAGGTATCTCTGAAAAATATTGCACAACTATGGTGCAAAATAACTCCTATTTTTTTAAGAACAGCCTTAACACACCCTGAACTTCATCATCCTTTTAAATACTGCCAAGTAGGAAAAAAAAAATTGATTTTAATTTTCAATGTTATGTACCTAGGTCCCCCCCCCGCTCCTGCTCTATTTTTAACAAAAAAATCGGATACAGAGCGTAACAGAGTGAGAAAATGTATATAAAAAGTGCATACTATAAATACAACTGGAGGGGAGGGACGCTTCTAATTGTATTGCGCCTTGGGCCTCTGAAACTCCGAATCCGTCACTGCATCAGTAGCATTTTACCTCGCCGAACCAACGAAAATTTCGCCGCTATTAAAACCACATGTTCAGAAAAAAATCGTCTAATAAGTACATGCAGCGCCATCTATTCAGTTATGTTCCAAGGGAATAAACTGGAAGTTTTGTTTTAGTTTTGAAAATTAGTTAAACTCTCTCTTATTAAAGATTGTAAGTTGCAATATTTTTTGGGAAAATCGTTAGTGGCTAAGCTTTTAATAAGATTATTAGTTGCTAACACGAAAGAAATTTTGTTATTACAAGTTTTTTTTAGTCCTGTAAAATTTTGAAAACATTAAATTTTTCAAAATTTTAAAATTTAAATTAGAATGGTAATTGGTAAGTTTAATTATTTTAAAGTTAAAATGATCCCTTTTATCATAAATACCTATTAAAGTTTTTCCATTTGATATTTCTATATTTAAATCCAAATAGTTGGCTTTAAGTTGACTATTGTTAGTTTCAGTTAAAATTAGTTCTTTTGGGTAGCAGTTAATAACAATATTAGTATTATCCAAATTAAACAAAAGTAAGTCGTCTACATATCTATAACCTTTTATTAAATTGTTCTTAATTATTTTTTTCTCCTAATATTGCAGAAAGATATTGGCCAAAGCACTGGAAAAGGCTGTACCCATTGGAATACCCTTTACTTGTTTATAAAAATTAATTCCATTAAAAACGTAATTTTATTTAATATTAAAGCTACATAATTCTATCCATTTATTTTTTGTAATGATTTCTAAATTTAAATAATCGTCATATATAAAAGCTTTTCAGATGGTAAACTAGTGTACAAATTTTCAAAATCATAAGTATTAAGTTTATAAATATTATTATCTTTTCAAAATTCCAAAATTTCTTGTTACTATTAATAATAAAATTCTCCTCATCTTTAATTTTATTTAGAATTATTTTCAAATATTTAGGGAAATGTTTTCCCATAAAATAATTGTAACTTCCAATGCTACAATTTACGAATCTAAATTTAGTTGAGTTTTTTTAACGAAATTTAGCCGTTAGAAATAAATAAGGATAATTTAAAGAACGAGTTTTTATCTTAGTTTTTTCGGCAAAAGCTATCATCCTTTTATCTAATTCCTTTTTCCGGGTTTTGTTTAAAATGTAAGTTGATTTGGAGTCATATTCCTTGATTAAGAGTTCTTTATAAAAATATTTACAAATTAAACAGAAATTATCAGCCGATTTATCTTACTGCAATAATAAACCTTTTTTTAGTTTAATTTATTTTTTCAAAGATTTATTAAAATAAATTCCTTGCTCTTTATTTCTGACATTATCGTGTTAATCCTTGTTTTAATATCCTCTAAAATTTTAACTTTTGGATATATTTATTGCTAAATTATCTGGAAAATACCATTAGCCTTCAAAAAGTTTCAGAGAATGGAAATAAATATATTTAACATCTCTTTAACCCTTTAACGGTCATAAGGAGTGGGCAGTGGAAAAATAAAATTGATAGTGGTTAGGGGTATGTAATAGAAGTAAAAAGATATCTACATATATATATATATATATATATATATTTCTATGGTGGGAAAAATATTCCCTCTACCAGTCAGATGTTCTCTATTGCGTTATAGAAATAAATCTTTTCACGCGACCAGCCTATTCTTTTACTGTTATTGGTAATATTTCAAATAAAAATCTTTGCAATTATAAAGTTTTTTTATTTATTACCAAAATCAAGATTTTTTATTTATTACAAAAATCAAATATTTTGTTTTTTACATAAATCTAATTTTATTGTCTATGAAATTATTACTTGCAGCAGACTTGAAAATATTAACATTTTTCCTAAGAATAAGAATTAACATTTCCTAAGAATAACATTTTCCTAAGAATTTTACGGTTTATGTGATCTTTCCTTACGGAAAGATCACATAAACCGTAAAAAAAAGAAATTACCTTATAAAATTCGAAGATCTTCTAAATAAACCCTGCTTCAAACTCGTAGAAGAAAAAAGTTCACTTTTTTACGTTCTCTGAATTCCCACGAAAAAGTATTAATGTCAACTGTCAAACTTTTTAATGTCAAACTGTCAATTTACAATCATAAATGTTGCCTGAATTAAAAAATATGGATGTTGAACGGAATTTCGGTAAAAAAAATGATAAAAATCATGGTGGTGAAAATATCGCCTCTAACTGATAAAGGGTTAATAAACATTTTATTATTACAGTAATAAATAAATAGGCTGATAATTTCTGTTTAATTTGTAAATATTTTTATAACTTTTAATCAAGGAATGATTCCAGTTTACTCCCTCGGACCGTAACTGAATAGATGGCGCTGCATGTACTTATTAGTGATTTTTTCTGACCAACATATGGTTTTAAACGCGGTGGAATTTTCTTTGGTTCAACGAGGTAAAATGCTACTGATGGGTTTTGACAAGCTTCAGACCTTTTGGAGTCCTATGTATTCGGATTTTCTTAATGACTGTGATTTGATTGGTTTGAGCATTTCTCTTTTATTCTAATTAAATTCTAAAAACCTTTTATACTGACATTATTTTGCTTGTTTTTGTGTGCTTTTAATACAGGTATATTTTGTTTTGAGTCTATGTTGTTTTGTTATGTTTGATTTTAATATTTTGTGTTTTAAAGTTTTTGTATTTCTGTGGTATTGATTATCTCCGAGACCTCATTTTCTTGGATTTTTCAATTTCTTTTTTATTCCATTTAGGTTATAAAAACTTTAAAAAATATTTTGTTTTGTAAGTTTTGGTTTCGTTTTGTGTGAGTTAAACTTTTTCTGGATCTTTTTTTACTTTAAAGATGTTCGTTTATTTTTGAGATACAAATTTATTTCAAAAATCCTTTTTCTTGGGATTTGTGGGTCACGAGAGATCGATGTTTGACTTATTGTCAGATCTTTCACAGAAAAAGTCCCTGCTTTGAATCCCTGTCTGAGGGTGACCTTTGAAAAAGTCTTCAGGCCAGATTCATTGTATTATTTTTTTTCTTCTTTTGATTTCAAATTTTTAAGGAAATCTTTTTGCTAATTTAATTATAATTCAAAATCAGGATCATAAAGGTTTGTTTACTGGATGTATCTAAAAAGAAAATTAACAAAAGGGAATAAATCAAAGAATTATTCCAAGGATTCTAGCATATATTAAGATAAGGCCTAATGATTCTCCCCTTTTCTTTTCTTTTTCTTCTATATTCATCTTTTCTATTTTTCCCCTCCCTTTTTCTTCAACATGCACAATGCACTTTATGGCAGACTTATTAGGTATTAAAAAAAGTCATTTTTAATATTTAATGTTTTAGATGTGGAAGAATTCATGTAAGGTATGTCTGTTAAGTACATATTTAAACTTTTATATGTTATTATAGAAGAATAAGCAATATGATTCAATCAGTGGAAATTATGAATATAGTAGGATGAATTTGATGCATCAAAAGAATATATCGAACATGGTAAAAGCTGCTTTAAAAAACTAATATATTCAATCATCTTTCTCATTAATATTTCATTTTTAAGCAATTGCTTCAACAACCTAGTACACTGTATCGAATCGTAATTGATAGCAGTTTGCAATTACACTAGTCAATTGCATAAATCTAGTATTATGAAATTTTAACTTCAATTTTCAGTGATTGTAATATATTTTACTTTAATTTTTAAATGTCCCCATCCATCTGAACATTTTTGTTTGTTGAATTAATCTAGCCAAATTTGTTTTTATCAGGGGGTGGGTAAAAATTGCAGAATTTGGCTTTTAAATACTTTTATAGAAAGATCTTAGGGTTTTTTTTTTTGTTCCCGAATTTAGGTTAATTCCTTTTATATATATTTTAAACTTCCTTAGAATGATAACAGATATCTTATAGAAATGTCCCTCTGAATGAAATCTCTTTACATCCAAAGTCTTATTCTGAGTGATGTTCAGGATCAAGCTGATAAATTTAGAAGCATAATTTTTTTTGACAATACATAGTTAATACATAAGGAACAGATATCTCAAAATTTTAATTCGAAGTTTAATTAAAAAATAGAATTTCATCATCAACCCCCAAAGCATATTATAGCATTAAAATTATTTTAACTCCATTTTAAAGGTAAAAAAGATTAACTTTTGAATAATAAAATTTTTGTTTGGATCATGTGTAATTTAAAATAAGTATTATCAGAGAAATTAATTTTGGATGCAGTTTATAACAAAGTTTTTTAATATTATGAAATTCAAAATATTGTTTCTACCTATCATACAGTCACATTATTCTACAGTTATAAATTACAATATCTGTAGTAGTAAAGTAAGGGGAAAGGAGTGTTTCCTTTGATGTAGTTAAATTTAAAAATTTCAAAGCATATTCATCAAACAAAATTCTTCATTTGATAAGTTTTGTTAAATGTTGAAGCAATGAGATTTTTTATATCATGCCAGCTTCAAGAGAGACTTTAAAAAAATGCTTCATTTGACATTTTTGTTTTCTGAAATTCAAAATTTTACAATCATCAAAAATATTACAATCATCAAAAAAATTTTCCTCGAGAATTTAATTAATCCCCCTGTTTCATACCTCTTTAAATCCAAAAACACATTTTCAGAAAATGTCTGTTTATGACAAAGATAATACAGAATCACTTTTAGCTAGATGAATGAAATTTGGCGCATAGTATTTGCATCAAACCTTCAACAACACTCATAAAAATCTGTGTATATATTGAACTATTCAAATATAAATTTCTCATTATAGCAATAAAACAGAGAGAAGTAAATAGTTAAAATTTTTAACATATATTTATCTATTGTATATATTGTGTAAACAACAGATTTTGAGCTAAATCCAACGAGAGATTCACTACATGTCAATCTGTACTTTCAGAAGCATGTAAACATAACTTTAAAATGTAGTGACATAAGTATATCAAATTTGGTAAGTAATTTTGTGACTATAAATGTAGTTTTGATTCGTTCTTATTTTCATCAATTAAGAAGAATGTGTCTAAAAGCAAAATTAGCTTTTTGATTACTTTTAACTACATGCCAGAGATTAATACCAAAACACTTGTCAACAATCACACAATAGAATTAGTAAATATATACTTCACACTAGTTTTAATACCCTTGTATGCCAGTGCCACACCATTCATTTTTGTTAGTATACAAGAAAGTTTGGGGGATACTCTTTGGCTGATTTATTTCCTCTTTGCTTTTAAATACAGAGCAGTTTTTTTTCCAACTAATGAATTTGTTCCATTATTTATGAAAATTGTTAAGAATGTTATTTAGGGTTTGTTTAAACATTTTCATTTCTTCGCAAAATATATATGACATTCCTTTTGTAATTTGTTTTGGTTTAAAAGCAGGTTTGCATTAAATTTTAGGAACATTAAACTTCCAAAAAAAGTTACACTACTTCATACTACACTTTACTACATACATACAAGCTCTAGTTACTACACTTTAGAAATAAGAGATGATATGACAGATTTTTTTAGTTTGATAATTTGTAAATGCTGTTATTATTCTGTATTAAAAATGATTTTAAAAACTTATTTAGATCATGGCATTATTCTATCATTAATTTTATGGTAGTTTTGCCAATAATATAATGATTCCCATAGGAATACTTTAGTTCCTAGCTTTACAAGATTGCAAATAAAAGCACTTAATAGAATCAGTCAGTGTAAGAAGAAATTTACTCTTTCCCTCCCAACCTTATTGGATCTTAATTGTTGCTTACATAAAAATGAAGTACAAAATTTGTAGTCAGTCTTTCTACATCACTTCTAACGTTTTCAGAAATGCACCTATCTTACATTTATTTTTAGACATATTAAAAAAAAACTTGTAGATCTTAACTGCTAAACTTCTATAAGTTGCCTTCATTTTCTTGGTATTGTTTTCCCTCCATCATTTTTATGATCTATTCTGTTTTTGTCAAATCCAAAAAGGCTTAATTTTGCAATAGATGTGCTAATGCTGAAATTTTTATATGTTGTGGAAATACTGTAAGTATTAAAAATTGTAAAAGCTTAAGAATTTTAAGAATTTTTCCCAATAAAAATTATGCATTTTTATAAAACAGAATATAATGCTGTGTTTAGAAAATATGCAGTTTATGTATGCATACTTATACAAAGTTGCTTAAATTTGGGGGCTAAGTTGCTGAAAAGTACTTAATTTTTGCAGTAGTTTTTCACTATGCGCCCTGTTGGAAAAACTTATGTAGATTCCAAACTTCAAAATGATGCTGTGGATTATAGTAAACTAATTGTACAGTATGTATAGCCATATTTGCTCATTGATGAATTACTTATTTGGTGATTTTCCTTTGTATGTGAAAGTAAGATGATTTGGTGTGAATTTTTCGATTAATTTTAAATTTAGTACAATTGTCCATATAGCTTTGAAATATTCTTATTTCAGGTTTCAAATGGTTTTATAGTTTTATATCAGTGAAGACATGAGTGTGAAATATAACCTTCTCTAGTCTTTACAATTGTATAATTTCCTGGTTGATTTTAAACTTATAGTAGCATTAGCAATGTGACCATGAAATGATGCAAAAAATGTATAACAAATTATTCTATTTCTTTGATATGAATGTTTGTATTAAACTTATAATTAAACTCAGAAGTAATACACAATTAAAAAAATTTCTTTCATTAAAGTGTGTATATATTTATGCTGGAACCTTTATTTTATCATTTTTTTAAAATGGTCACTTATATATAGTTGAAATATGTAAGTTGCATTTTCATCTTTGTGTGTAAAGAAATGCCCATATCCACTTATTTTGTTTGCAGGTATCGATACACATTGGATGAATTACCAAATATGTTATATCGTCTTAAAGTGAGAGCAGAATCTTTTGATTGCTGGTCTACAAAAGTTCAAAATGCTCTAAGTGCTGAATCCAAAAATAAACTTGGTTTGTAATTTTACTTTTTGTCCACTTAATTAATTTTTTCCTTTTATGATTATACATTGTAATATTTAAAGGGGGTAATAGAGATTTAAATGAATCTGCAATTTTTTCCCTTTGAGTCTTTGAAACATATTTTTTGAATTACATATAAATTTATGAACAAGATATCTCCTTAATATAAAAATTAGACTGATAAAATTTGGTATCTGGTCGCTATATCTATATATTTACCTCTATAATTAATATTATATCTCAATAATATAATATTTGTATCAAATTTAAGATGACATAAATTTATATGAGTTTTTTTTATCCATGTATTCAGGCAAATATCACAAAAATATAATAAATTAGATGGATGAAATATGATTTTTAAAAAGATTTGTAGATATGTATCAAATATTAGAAATTTAGCCTTAGATATTATTAACCAGAATTTTAGCTGTGCATCAAATTTTGCACGCAATAGGTTAAAATGAAAATGTTTAAAGTGCACTGCTCTACTTTGTGTTCATATTGAAGAAGGCCTAGAGAAGTCTCACTAGTTTAGAAATACACTTTTGCTTTGGTCAAATTTTTTTATCTGGCATTCTTAAATTTTATGTTTGATAATTCCCAATGCTACTTTTAAAAGTCAATTTAATTAAATTTTCATTAATTTCTTTTATCATTAATAAGCCCTAATGATAATCAATTTTGAAAACTTGAAGATAAATGTTAATAATAATTAGGAAATAGGAATAATAATAAGACTAGGAAAATTTTCATACAGTCATATTTTGATTGTGCACTTGGTAGGTGATTTGTTTCCCACAGTGATGAGTTGGTATTTTTATTGCAGGCATAATTGAATTGAAGGAATTGATGTTAGAGGCTGAAGAAAAGCGGTTCCCATGCACAGATCTACTCCAAAATCTGAATGCAACCATAGATGAAGGAGAGAAGTGTGCTGCACTTGCTCAGCAGTTGCTGAGTAGACGCATTCGTACCAGGTATACCATATCTTTCTATGTATAGGGTATGACAAAAGCAATTAGACAATGTAATTTGGCACTGAGCCAGCATTTTTGTAGATAGTAAATAAGACACACATCATTGTGGCTTCTTTCAGTATAAAATCATATATCTAGAACTATTAATCTTAACTTGGTGATATATCCTAATATATAGTCAGCACATAGCCATAGTCATTATTAGTTGGTAATTTGAGAACAGTGTATATTCATTGTGAGAAGTCCTTTTATAATTACTGGGATATTGTTACATTTTTTATATTTGAATTTTATTTTCATCTTGTACTTATGGATTTATTATTTTTATTTTTAAATAAACTGCATATAAAAATCTGCTTTATGTAACTACAGATAAAAGTTATTGTAATCATTTTTTAAAAAATAACCTTGAAAATTTGCCCAAATAACAAGTCTTCCTCTATTTGAGAATTTTTTTAAATTTTATATTCATTTGTATTTAATAAATATTGAATGCAACCACCAAATGAAATTTTGTGTGTGAGTTCTTTAGCACAATTATAGATTAACATTCCATTTGGATAAATGCAGTCTGCTGAAAGACTTCCCACTTTGTAAATTTGATAGCTTAATTATGCAAAGATGGATAAAATTTAGATAACAGAATTATAGATCAGAGTGAGAATTTGGAACCAATATATTGGTCTGGGTAGTGTGTGTTTGAATCTAATTGTTAAAAAACACAACATTGAAAGATTAAATTTGGTACATGGCCATTCAAATTGTAGATATGTGTCAAATTTTGGGTTCAATCAATCAAATAATGAGTGAAAAATTATTTCTTAGAAGCATCATTCTGCATCGTACACATATACAAAGAAATCAAGGGGAAAACACTATTAGTTCATACACGAAATTTATTAATAAGCAATCTACAATTTTAATTTTTTTTTCTTTCCTAGGACTCGTCAGTGTGGTGAAGTGAGAAGTTCATCCCGCTTGACATTGGAAGATCTTCACTTATTTCACCAGCAATTGTCAACTTTGGCCTGTGAAATTAAGGAATCTTTTCATGTTAAGGTAATCAATTGCTGTTTATTTCACCATGATATTTGCATTTCATTGAAGTAGGCTGCACAATACAGATAATTAATGTATGTCAATAATAGTGAAGATTCATTAATCTGTATGCTGTATAAATCCAAAATACTTTATAGATTTTTCTCAACTTTTGTTCTCTAATAATATATATTAGATTTAATTGAATTATTAGTTTCCTATATTATAAAATATGATTTTAATGAATAGGAAGATTCATAAAACTGGAAGACTCCTTTTCATTTTTAAAAAAGTGAAAGGTACTTGGAGTAATTTTGTTTATTTCTGATTACAAAGCTTCATTAAACTTTGTATCATTTTGTCAAGAATAACAAAAAAAGTTATCTTATGACATTCTTCTTAAGTGCAGAAAGGTTTCCCAATCCCAGAATCTTTGCTCCCCTAAAATTGACACATTGCTGTTGTCACCTATTTAATAGATCATATATGGTGATCTATTAAATAGGTGTTGTAGCCTGATTCTTGGTATATTTAATTCAGCCTGTAGTTACTAAATGTTTGGTTTCAGTTAAAAAATTAATAATTGCAATTTAATAATTTTTACTTTAAAGTTGACATTTTATGGGATCTAACAGAAAATAAAAGAATGGTGCATTGTACAATAAACAGAATATCATGATGCCTTCATAATTGTATAAGTGAATTAATTATATGGTCATAAAATTTGAAACTTAAAAATATTTTGAGAAAGGAACTATTAAAAAATCAAGTTACTTAAAATTTTTCATTGAGAATTTCAGCAAGGTTTAAAACTGGCAAAACAGCTATCGCCTAAGAAAGCTAATCAGAAATAAAAGGTTTAAAAAAATGTGACAGATAGCTATTTTTTTTTAACTTTCCAATATTGCAAAGTGTAGCAGTTACATAACTATCACTTTTTCTATTGATGTTATAGGTGGTGCTACCTTATTAACATCAAAGTATATTTCTCAAAATCCTTCTACGGAGTCATTATTAGATTGTATTCTAAGTGAATTTTTTGTTCCTGCTTATTTCATCACGAAAATTAACTTAGAAAATAGTTGAATAACTGTTCCTGAATTGCCTTTATTAGTTTCATCTACTTCATAATGAAGTTATGTAAAGACTCATCTCTCTACAAAAGATAATTTTTGTATGATAATATTTTTGGAATATATAATGGAGGGAAAAAATTGTTAAAACTTCAATTTAGTTAATTTTCAGATTTTGAAAAATTATCTTTGTTTTTATTTCAAGAGCATGTACCAAAATTAGTTTTTTAATCAATCCTATGGTTTGACAAAAATTGTTTATTTGTATTAGAAATGAAAATTCCATTTTTTTTTGTATTAAGAAATACATATATAAAAGGTATGTATCTTAGGAACATTTTGTATATGCCATTGTCTTTTATTTCTTTTTGTATAATTAACATCTTTTATTATTTTCCCCTTAATTGTTGATTTTTTAAATTTTTATTTATTTTTGCTAAATTGGTTAATAAGATCTCACCAGTAGTATTGTTGAACAGGATCTGCTAGATCGGGCAATGGCATTTCAAGGAGAAGCTCAGGAAATTCTAGCTGAAGAAAGACCAGATTCCAGACGTCTTGAGAAATGCTTGGAAATAGGCATTAACCTGGACATTGAAATTCCTGAAATCTGCCAACTAAAACAGGTATCAAATATATTTGAGATAAATTAATGATGAAATCTGATCATGATTTTTCTAATGATCAGAACTAATAGGTTTCATCTTTTTAAAACAGAATTGTAATTCCAAAAATTGTAAGTTTTGTTCTCTACTTTTATTCTGCAGCTGTCTTGTATGTTTCCCATCTCACTGGTTGCTTAAGTAATTTGTTTTTTCAACCTGAATGTAACTTAAAATGTTGCAAAAATTGAATTTGTAAAAGCATAAAAATGTAAATATTTATTACAATGTGAGTAGATTCCAATCTTTGTTGAAAAAAACATATCATTTGCCTTAATCATTTTTGTCATATGTTAAACTTTTAATTCCTTTCATATTAGTTTTGCTTGTTTATGCAAATGATAATCTGCTAGTTGTTAAATTAAATAATTTGTTAGCATCTAAAATAATTTAAGGTAGTGATGCAGTGTTTCAATTATTACAATAAGTTACAATGAAGTATCAAAATATTAAAGTTTATTGTTTGTATTATGTTAGTTGATTTATACAGTTATTAATTGTATTGATACAATGAACTGTATTAATTATATCAAATAGTACATAAATGTATATCTGATGTTAGAGCTGTAATGTGCAGTTTAGCATATAATGCCAGAATAATTATTGCTCATTTTTAAGCCTACTTACTGAAGAGAAATTCCGCAAACTTATACTCTGATTGAGGAACATGATGGGAGTTTTGGTAACTGATTGCTGAAAATTAAGGGAGTCTTGAAAGAAAGCTGATAAGAGAATATTGTGGGAAGTCTGTCAGAACTATTATTAAAACAATGCTATATTTATGCACAAAAATATGTGATTAAATAATCAATTATGAAGAACAAGCTTCCTACAATCCTTGGCAACTTGAATTTTATTTTGCTGTATTCAAGGACTCAAAAAAGTGTTGGATTTTTTTCACAAGGTCCATGAAAAATAAACAAAATTTAGTTTTGCACTTTTAATCAAATTTGCAAATACTAATCTTTCGACATATTAAGAAAATAGTAGTAAAAAAAACATTAAAACAAATATATATAAATATCAAGAACAAATTATTATTATTTTATAGTCATTAATCCCATATTGATATGTAACAGAAAAAGGATATTAGTACAAAAAAAAAAAAAAAAAAAACGTTTTTCTGAGCATCAGGATGCAGCATTTTAGAACCAGGAAAATGTTTTAATCTTATGTTGAATCTCTGCAAGGCAAATATCCACCTTTGTAGTCAAGATGACTGATGAGCGCACTTAATCAGATAAGGAGGGGGGTTATAATCGGTAAAAATGTGGATCTCGGATCCAAACACTAGGGTTTCAAACTGTTTCAAGCTCCAAACTATAGCAAATGCTTCTCGTTCGACTGTCGACTAAGATTGTTGGCTTTTGTTTAATTTTTGACTTGCATAAGCGATAGGGCACATTTTTCCATCAGCAGTCTGTGATAAACACGAGCCAATCCCTATTGACGAGGCATCACAATAAATCACAAAGGGTTTGCTCGTATTCAGGGTGTGTAGATTAGGAGCATGTAACTATGCTGATTTTAACTTTTCAAAAGCAACACTATGCTTTTCACACCACAGCAACACATCAGGGCTCCTTTTCTTTGTAAGTTCCGTTAATGGAAAGGCAATCTCGGCGAAATTCTCAATATAATCACGATGATAGTTGAACAGGCCAAGAGCACTACATAGTTGTTTCTTGGTTTCAGATACTGACTTATAGCAATGTCATCAATATAAGTGCTGCAAAAATCTTTGTATGGCGACAATGCTTTGTTCATTTACCTTTGAAAGGTTGCAGCTGCATTTTTCAGTCCAAAAGGCAAAGAACGTTATTGTTCTCTGTGAGTTTTAAACGATGTATAATCTCTCGAATCTTCTTCCATGGGAAGCGCATAGTACACCTTCAAAAGATTTAACACACTAATCACATTTGCCCGTCTTATGGAATATATAAATTCCATTGCGTCTTCCATGGTGAAATCATCGGTTTTAGTCACTGCATTCAAAGCTCGATAATCCATGCACATCCTGATAGATCCATCCTTCTTGTTTACACAGACTATAGGATAAGCAATGTCAGCTGAGCTCTCTTCGATTAGATCTAGGTTTAGGAGTTTTTCGATTTGGGAGTCTATTTGAGGTTTCAGCGCTTCAGGAATCCTATACACGTAAGGTCTTCTGACGACCAACCTTTGCGACTCTAACTTGTCCGGTAAATATTGAATGATGATTCTGCAATAAGTTCGGTATTTGACATTTCACTTCCTCAGAAAGATGTCGCAAATCCACTTGATCAAATATTTCTTTCCAGTAACATACATTTTTACTACTGGGAGATGAATAAACTTCTCCAAAGTCTGCATCATCTTCAAAAATCATACCTACAGCATTAATTCTCGAATAGTATTTCCGAATTTTATTTGCATGACAATGCCAAATTCTTCCATCACTAAGTTTTATTTTATATGAATGTGGAGAGCAATGCGGTTCGGCGGTTAAAATATTCTGCATAAGCCTGCTGTTTACCAGAAGCGACGAGAGATGCTTCCCTGACAGCTGTTTCTAAGTTTATTTTTTGCTCCTGTAAATAATCCACAACTGATTCCTCCATGTTTAACGGAATGGCAATATCATCACACCAGCGCCATTTTGGGACACTGAGAGGTCCTCTGGCTTCACGTCCATACATCAACTTGAATGGCGAAACACCTGTTGTACAGTTAGGAACTCCCCTGTACCCAAAAAGCATATACAGAATCTATTTATCCCAATTACTCCGATCAGTTCTGATAATGTGATGAAGTGAATTTTAGAACACCCTATTATATCTTTCTATAAGGCCATTCCCAGCTGGATGGTTAGGCGTCGTAAATCTGGGAGCACTACCTAATCTTTTCATGAACTCCTGGGTTAACTTAGAAATAAAGTTCGTTCCATTGTCACTTGCAATAACATTGGGTATTCCAGTCTGCATGAATATCTCCAATAAAGCATCACACGTTGCATTAGCTGTTAACGAACGAAGAGGGATAGCCTCCGGCCATCGCCAATCTGGTCCATTAGACATGATACATACTTATGCCAACGAGCAGAAGGGGGTTCAATGAGTCCTATTAGGTCTATATTTACTATCTCAAAAGGCAATTCCGGTAGGAGAACAGGAGTAATAGGAATTTTATCTATCATTTTTTCCGAACTCCTCAACTGGCACTCTTTGCAGGATTTGCAAAAGTTTTTAATATCATCTGTCATATTTGGTCAATAATAACTGTATTTAATTCTTTCACTAGTCTTTTTTAATCCCATATGGCATCCGAAAATTGATTCATGTGCTAATTTAAGAACTTGTTGTCTCTTATTTTTGGGCAAAACCAACTGATTCACTTTTTCGCCTAATATTTTATCCCAGTGGAATATTAATTTATCATTCATAAAAAAGTTTCCTTTTCCAAGCAATTCATTTTTTCTTACTGACTGCAAAGTATCACATTTGTTTTTAGGGGGGGGGTCTTTCAATGCATTAACTTTATTTTTCTTAGTCAAAGAATCGCTATCATTTCCACTTGGTTGTTCATCGATCTGACTCTCTCCACAACAAATCATAAATTCATCAAAGTTCTCTTCCATCGGTGCCTCTAACCCAGAAGAGTTTTGGCTGTGGCTTATGCTTTTCCCCAATAAGTTTAATACAGAGGGGGGTGACCTGCTCTTGAATCTTATCTGTGACAGCTGCAACTATCCCAATAGGCCTGGAAAATTTTTCGTTGTTTTTATCTTTTAATGATATTTGAAAACTCGAAAGAGTAGCGTTAATCCTTTCTCCAAATGTAATTTTTAAAATGATTTTTCCTTTTGTTCACTTGGCACATATTTAGAATTTAAAACTGGTATCATAGCACCTGAGTCAACTAGATTTTTCAGTTCTCTTTGTCCACACAAATATCAACGTATTGTAAAGGGTTGATATTTAAGCTTTTTTCACCGTTTACTAATTCCGACTGAATTTCCGTGGTTAAAATGTCTTCCTGTTTCTTTTCTGTTGCAGATTCTTTCAACTGTGATTTTTTATGCCTATTTGGGCAGTCTCTTCACCCAGCTCTTCCGCCAACAACTTCAAATCTTCCTTTTTCGCACTGCCTAGGAAGGCCATATCGATACCGAAAGCACACCTTTATGAAATAAAGTTTGATTTCAAATTCGTCAAAAATAGCACTCAATTCTCATATCCTGTCGATTGCGGCAAATGTCCTGGCGGGTTCGTGAGTGCTTTTAAAATAAATAGGCAAATAGAAAAACTTAAGGGATTTATTTCAGATTCGACTGAGTTACTCTGCTCAGTAGTTCCTCTCCTCTAACAGCCAAACTTCCGGATGACATCACTCTTTCAATTACACTCGCACTACTTTTCTAGCGCCATCTATGAACGCTTATTTCCTAACGCTTTCAAAATCCAACCACTACAAGCTCATTATGGTATTTTTAAATATTTATATATTTCCTTCTCCTCTCAGATTAACGGCTTTTTATTTAAAAATCAATGTTCATTACTTCCCATATATCCCTTAATTCAGTTAATATTAGAGTAAAAATTAGAAAACTCCTTTGGCAAACCATTCAATCAACTTAAATCAATAAAATTGATGTTATGTATTTTTTTCTACATTTAGACCCTTATCATAACAGTGTGACTATTTTATTTACCTGGATAATTCCATTTATTATGGGTATACATATAAAAGAGTGATTTCTCTCTGTTTAATTTGAGAGAAGGAAAAAATTTGTTGCAGTTTTTCTAAGGAAGCAAACGAATTCACACTTTCTGTTTTGGAATGGGCAAAAAAAAAGTTCATATACAGTTTCAAATTTAATTGACCATTTTACATCTGATGATATTCTACAAAATTTCCATTCTCTTCTGAAAAATAGGTTTTGGGAACGATTTTATCTGAATGAATAGTTGATTATTAAATTGCAATTTTTTGACTTATTCATGCATGGTTTCAAATTCAATGAGCTTTAAGCCTGACAATATTTTACAAAACTTCCATGTTCTACTGAAAAATAGGATTTGAAAACGATTTTATCTATCTGATTGGATAGTCCATTATAAAATTGGAAATTTCTGACTTATTGAACAATGAAATGCAAAACGAATTTCAACAGTTTTCAGTTTTATTAATAAATGTGGATAGGTGTTGCCTATGTAAGATTCTGAACTTTTTTTAAATATCAAAACTGTAATATTAATTCAAAAGTTCACCATTAAGGAAAGTATGTTATACTTCAAATTTATATATAGAGGAAACTTTCTATGAAGTTTTGGAGAACTAAAGGTTTAGAGAAAGCAGTTACTATTAAATGAGCATTCAAAATGAGGATCACTTTCTCATTATATTCTAAATGAACGCCTTTATGATACTAGTCTAAATTTCTTATTAAGAGTAACAATGATCCTGTCATACAAAGGTTTTTCTCATCATTAATCAAAATTATCTAACATTGCCCCCCTTCCATATAACATTTACTTTGTTTTTTAAATAAAGATTTGGACATTGGTATAAGAAAAATTAGTAGCAGGCTCCTTGGGAACTGAAGTTGAAAAGACTACTAATTAATAAAGTGTGTGCATGGAGGGGATCAACCAAATGGATTTGAAATGTGAATAATATGCACATTCATGAAGTGAATAATATGCACATTCATGAAATAATATGCACATTCATGAAGTTTAATAGGTGCTCTTTCCCAACTGTATGCTTTCCAAAAGTGTTCTTGTTCATATCTAAGAAGAAAGCCAAACAAATCTTTGTTATTAAAAGAGGAAATTACATTGTTTTGTTCTATTGAATTGCAAACGTATATAAGTAAAAGAATGAGATTCTATTTTAGTGGAATAACAACTTTTTGAAAGATCAGGTTTGCAACTCAGTAGAATTTAGGAGTATTAAAGCATCCAAAAATTTAATTGACAAGCTTTCATTAAAATATTGAAATGGTGAAAAAATATTAATAGAAGTAAGTATGGGAAGTGATTGAGATTTTGAAGATACAGGTTTAGCTGAATTTCTTAAATAAAAGTACAGTGATTTAAATTTTTAAAAAATATATAATTTATAAAAAGTTGGTTTTAGCTGAATTGAGGGGTGAGTGGAAATGTGGATGGGTAGAGAATTTTCAACTGACAAACGAAAAATGTGTGCTCAAAATATGTTGGGAAAAAGGGACAAACATCCTCAAAAGGGAAAATAAAATATAAAAGAGGAATTGCATAGTACATAATCTAAATGATTTAAAAGTAAAATTGAAATGAGATTGATTATTTAATCTGTAGAAATATGTATGCAAATTGCAAATGTGGGAAGACAATAGACATTTTCATGCATAGCAGTATGGAACAGTCTTGCAAATTGAAGCTTTTACAATATAATTTAAAATATTATGATAATGCAATGTTCCCAACTTATATTTTAAATGTAAATAAAATTTGTCAACCCACTTTCCTGTTCATTCTGCCAAGGCATCAGGGAAAAATAAAAAGGTGAAGATTCTTATGATGGTTATATAAGGTCAGAGATCCTTATAGAATTCACAGTTTTTAATGAATTTGGTTTCCACTAAAGTGTAAATGTTTTTGAAAAATTAACTCTCTTTAGAAGTAATTTATGTGGAAAAATCTAATAGTTTCTGTATGGTAGCTTATAGAAATGCCACTTATATTGCTATCACAAGATTTACTTCTCTGCAACTTTAGCTTCAGATAAGCATAGTAAATGCCAACAGTGTCCTTCTCTTATTTAGTAGTATTAAGCAATAAAATAATCATGCATTTGAGTCAAATGTTTTATTTAAATGCTAGTTTTTGCATTTTATCAATAATATGTAATTTTATAATTCTCAAATTTCCTTTTTTAAAAAGTTCTTAGAATTAACACTCTTATTAATTGAATTAACATGGAACTTGTTGAATACTAATGCAATTTACGAATTTACCAAGTTTTTTGGGTATGCATATAAATAAGGTATATAATATCAAGAAATATAGCAATAATTATGCAAGTATGAAGATTTTTTTTCTATTTGTAAAATAGCTGATTTAATTATTGATCATTTGTAGTTCTCTCTCTCTCTTTTTATTGATTTGTTCCTTATCATAAAATGCAGTAACTATTTTTACTGAAAACTAAAACTTGAGGAAACCATTATCTTAGAACTGAAATGAATTACCCATCCAAAAAATATACTACACTTAAAATATACAATTAATTTGTGTCTGTCTAAAGAGCTACTTTTAGACTGGAATTCTATTATCCTCTATTTGATTTGAAATTTTTTGATCGCTTGCTGAATGTAGGAAAAAAAATTTAAGCGATTTTACACTGTGACCTCAGATGACTATGATGCATGCAGATTTAGGGCTTTGAAATTCTAAATGAACCAAAGTATTATCTGATTTTCTTGAAAGCTTAAAGATGCTGCAACTCATTTTATTTACCAATGAAATTACACTATCTATCTATGAAAATTTGGATTTTTTTTTCATTGCAACATAAATGCTAGTATAAAGGAATTTGAATGTTAAATCTGAAATGATTGTAAAGTGAGCTATATGAATAGCATTTCATTCAGTGATTTAAACGTAAAACTTTTTTTTTTTGAAAATCTTTTTTAAACATATATATATATATAAACACCAAAAGTATTAAAAGTAAAGAAATTTTACATTTTTTTTCATGTCATATTTTTTTATTGGAAATTATAGATTATAGCTTTTAGCACAAATAAGCACCAAACACAAAGTACTGGGAGAACAAAGAATTTATGACTAACGTAAAAACTTAAAATTCCCATAAAAACTGGGAATTTTAAATTCCTTAATTCGTATATTCCGATCTCAGAACGTTGCAAGAATAAAAGATTGTTTGCGAAATTCATTCCTTTTCTACCCCTTCCCCCTATTTAGATCAGTTTTAATTTTGATTTCTGCAATAATTATTTTCTTTCCACGAGATTCCTGGATCGCAATTGATAAACATGAACAAAATTGCTATGCCTGCTTGAAGGAGTAGAATGAATTTCTCAGGCAGAAAGATTGGAATTGTGTTGAGTCACTAACACATGAGTTTATTGAATAGTTTGTTTGCTTTTTAAGATATTGTGATCTGGTACTTTCCGGAAAGGGACAGAGAATTCCAAAAATCCATTTATTTTCTGCTCACTTTGTTAGAAGATATATATCTGAAGTAAAAGGGGAAAACAAATACATATATATCATTCTCAAAGAGGGAAACATAAAATTGTCTCCCAGTTCAAGTAAGTCATGATTTGTATTTGTATTGAAAATGAATTATTTGCTTTTTTTTAATTAGTTTTATTGCAAAGAAGTGTTACGTGTTACAGACTTGAAGCCTTCTTCACTCTCATTATGCAGGGCCTCTTTATCTTAAGTCAAAAGGGAAGGCCTAGATTTTTTTATTTGCTTGTGCTGTCTATCAAGCGATACATTTTGAATTAGTCCAATCACTCTCTACTGATATTTTTATTCAAGCATTAAGATGATTCATTGCGAGAAGGATTTCAGTACTTTACAGTGACAACTGTACTAAATTTGTAGGGACAAATAATGTGTTGCAAGCATTTTATTTGGATACAATTGCAGCGTACTCAACTGCTCAGAAAATCACTTCAAATTTACTTCAAATCCCATCAAATTTATCAGCAGTATGTTGGTGTTAATGGGGTGGAGCATATTGTAAGAATACTTAACGAGTTTCTACGACAAAGTGTTAAGAAGATCTATTATATATTGAAGAGAGAGAGTAGATCTATTATACATGAAAAGCCCCTAGGCACCTTATGTGACTGTGAATCAATCTATGCTAGGCCACTGACATACATACAAGATGAGCCAAATGAATTACTACCTTTGACCCCAGCAATATTTATTCACAGAAACAGCAACTATGAAGGGCCAGATTTAGATAAAATATATCAATCTTTGTTGGTTAAAAGTACCAAATACTTGCAGAAGGATTGTGATATTGCTTGAGGATCTTAGACAAAGATTTGGGAATGTATATTTTGCTCTTCTGGTTCACAAAAAGGCAAAGAAAAGTGGTGTTTTAGATGTGGGTGATGTGCTGATTGGACATGACAACATTCGACGTATTGACTGGCCTCTTGGTGTTATCTTAGAGGTTTGTTTATCCTGGAAAAAATGGTCCTATAATAGCGAGAATTTAGAACCTCTTATGGTGAGAAGATCCATTCCTTCCAAAGGCTTTATTCTTTTGAAGTGTCAGCTGAAACTGAAAATGTTTTTTTGAAGGCCGCAGGAAAATTTTTCCTAATTTTCCTGTTGGAAGGACTAATAATTTTAAGGAGATACCTTGCCAAAACCAGATTGGGAAGGATCATAAAAATTCCTCACAAATTAGACTTGTGAACTCCTTTCAATTTTACAAATTTCATGAGGAATTAAATGTATAGATATCAATGAATGGCATGGTTACAATTCAATTTGTATTAGATTGCAAACCTCTGTTTTTAACCTTTCAATTTGCAAAGTAGGAGTATGTGAAATGTAAAATATTTCACTTTGTTAATTTTTTGCTTTATATATGTGTTCAATTTATGAATGTGTAATGTTATTTTCAATATCTGAAATTAATTAATGCCCTGCTATTATCTAGGAGTTATTTTTTTATTATTTATCTTGTGCTGTATGGCAACATCTAGTAGATAGTATAATTTGTTTTTGAATATGTTTGTCGATTAATAAAAGAGTTGTGATATGAAATCAAAGACATAATTGCATTTAAGAACACTAATTAATGTGCTTGCTCATGAGTATATCACTGATCTAAGGATCTTTTGATCATTTGACTGAATTGTAATTGAAATGGTGTCCACAACAATATTTTTACTGTTGTTGTTTACAACAAATGAATTGAAAGCAGTTCAATTTTAAATTCCCACTTGCATGAGTGCATATACACATATGAGTCTACAGAATATCAACTAATCAGTAATGGCAGTAAAATCAATAACACAGCAGGGAATGGAATTTACATCGAAATTGACGTGGCGGAGTCTTTTTATTCCAATGTAACCCTGACTTTTACTCTGTCTTCAGAAGGGAACTCCTCGCAATTGAGATTGATCTTGAGGCAGTCTCTGAAGAGAACAATTTTGGTGATGTCTGAATCTAGTGAGATAGAAGCCGTGCTCTTCAACACTTCAAAAAGCGATTAAATACTGGAGATTGTACAAGTATTTCAAACCACAGTAAACTCAAGACCATCTCGCAGATTGGTCTTGATACATCTTCACTGGGTGCCATCAGATGTAAACATCCATGGCAACAAAATGACCAAAGAGGGTTTTTTAAAAATACCCCCTCTTCTACCAAACTGACCTATCTAGTGTTTTTCTCCTTTAAAAAATCTGATGACAGATTTTATTAAAAAAAGCTCCTTTCAGATTTTTTCAAAAAAAAAAAAAAAAAAAAATTAAAATTATATATATACAGCAAAGCAAAATGAGTTTTCATATGCAGTTTTCCACAAGAAATTCTTTGGATGTCTTTATTCTGCATTCCAGCGGCAAAGCTCTCTTGCCGCTGGAATGCAGAATAAAGACATTTGTTTAACTGCATATTAATAGAGAAACTCGGTTATATCTATTAATATGCTGTTAAACTTAAGTATCACTTTTTAAATACGTTTAAATATAAAAATTTTTACTTGTTCACCACTGTAAGGAATGCTTTTGTGTCAAAAGGCCGTGATGCACTTCCATGGCTTGCGGTGTGGTGGTGGGGAATTGTAATTGTATTTTAAACTCTAATTTCATCTGTAATTCATTTCCAAAGTTTTGTATTAATTTAGCTCGTAGTAACTTTTTTTTGAATCGTTATTTCCTGGTCTATTCCACTTTTTCTATTTAATTAATCAAATGAAGATAACGCATAATTACTTTATGTGCTGAGTGGTTGGATTATAAATCACTGGTGTAAATATTCTTTTAGAAGATTTATTCGACGAATAATAAATCACTTATATAAAATAGATTCTTAAAAAAAAAGTCTTGTTTCTCATGTCAAGGCGAAATGTATAAGAATTCTTTTCAGAAATCTACAGTTGTGTAATGAATGAGAATATCCTAGTATATAGGACCAAAGATACATATTTCGGCTCTTTTTAAACCTCTTCTCACTCTTCTCTTTAACGCTTTCTTGTGCCGCTGCTGAATAAAACGAAATTAAAAAGTTCTACATGCGTTTTCTCCTTGATTTCCAGCTCCGATATATATTCAATTTCCAATCGTTAATAAAATACTTTTTATTCATCCACTCAAATGCAAGTACATTTTTTAAAACTTGTAGTGATGGCATTTGATGACAATACATTTTTTTTTCAAATACGAATTAATTTTTGATTAATTAATTAAAAATTAACTTTTCTCACCAAAAATCTTCGTTTCTCCACCGCCTAATAAGTAACGAATTCGGTTTGTTTTATTCCATTTTACTGAGGTTAGGCTTAATATGTTTTCGACCGATTATTTCAAACGATCCTGTATATTTCCTGAATGTGTTATGCATTTAATATTACATTGTTAATCAATCGATTTTTCAGATTCATTTTGAAGTACTTTTGAATTAAAATAAAGCAGAATAATAATTTTAAAAAATTAAATTTTCCAATATGTATTGCGTCAACTTAACTAGCGTAAAAAAACTTGCGCATTTACGTTGTCTGAATTGGCATTTAAAATTCAATGCCAATTGAGTATGTCCCGAGTCTTTTCTGACAATTTTCAATGGATACAAACTTGAATTTGTTTTGCCCAAGTTTAATTTTTTGATCAATTATTTATATTGATTGTTGTTATTTAATAAAGAATAATTAAAATGAAATTTTTCTTTGTTGACCTAATTAGGAATGGGCTTAATTTTTTATATTACTTGTTTTTATATTAAATTCAGATTATTTAGACATTTCAAAAATTGAAATCTTCCGTAGAAATTACTCATTTGTAAAGAAATGGTGATAAAACGATGACATCTCCAGAAACAAATTTTCTTCTGTTGTATATTTTAAACTCGGAGCAATTGCCAGGACTGTGAACTACAAAGAATGAAAATGTTTGTAGCAATAACTTGCAAATGTCCTTTGTTTTATACCATATTCAAGAGCTCAACTGTCAACTAATGAGCAACAATTTCTGGCTGTATTTAGCAACATTTTTACTTTTTTATCATATGAAAGCATGATGTTGTTTTGGTTAAGAGGTTTTGGTGTCTCAGAAATTGGAAGGCAAGAAATATTCATTTTTTCATTGGTAGATAGCGGGCCACTTGTCCCATGACATTTGAGGTTTGTTTTTCCAGTTTTGTTTCAGATATTTAATTAAATTTTTTATCAATTGCTTTTTGTTTGTCGTTTCTATGAAATGAGGTCATCTTCCAATTTGTTTACAATTTCTTACTTTTAAATAATTAATCTTGCGCTCAAAAGATTATCGTTTTTTCCTTTTTTTTCGGCTTTAATTATCACAGTTTTGGAAAAAACGAATTTTATATATTCTTAAATGATAATATTAGCGTATTCTTACTACTTGTATTTCTCAAAATACTATATTTTTGTGTGTGTGTGTGTGCGGGTATTAGTTGTATTCCAGAATGTATTGCAGCACACTAGATATTTTTTAGTCATTACTTTACTCATTATCTTACTCTATACACATCAGCACTTTGACAACTGCAGAATTGTTTGAAAGCTTTAATTAAAAACAGGGGTGCACAACCTTTTCAGGATAGGGGCCAAAATATGAAAAAGGATCATGTCGAGGACAAAGTAGGACATGAAAAAACATGTCATAAATATCAAAACACTGTTGTTGTTTTTTGTGGCAATACACATGAAATACAATTATTATTTTACTCATGCATATTTTATGCAATAAATAAAGGAGTAAAACATATATATATGATTAAAATGCTTTACATCCAAAAAAAAAAAAAAACCTGCTAAAAAGGTGGCAAACTTGAAAAGAATAACAGAAGAAATTTTTCGTTGATTATATACACAACACAATTTAAATTTTGAGAAAAAATATTAGTAATAAAAATTATTAAAAATTAATGAGATAGTTGGGACTAAATATTTGAAGTTAATTGATTTTATGTTGAACTTAAGATTAATTGGGGCAATACGTAGGATAGAAGAAAGGTTCTTATCTGCTATTCTACTTCTTATTTTTGATTTGTTTAGATTCATTAGTGAGAATGTTTGCTCACAATTGTAAGTTCTTTCAAAAAGAGCAATTGCATATGCAGCTTCATTTTGCTTTAAGCATGAAAATTACTCAGGTAGGTCTTTATAAAATTCCAATATCGGTGTTTCTTTGAATTGATTTTTAAAAAATACCAGAATTCTGTAAATTAATTAAGCCTACCTGCATACTCTCATCCACTAGATTTACATCAACAGAAAATGATGAAGAAAATACATCAATTTTTGCTTGACACTTTTCCAAAAGCTGAAAACCGATCACCAAAGCATTACGCAAGATTTGAATTTGGTCCTCTTACTGCATTTTCAAGCCTGGAAATTTTTCATGCATTTTTTGGCAGTTGGAAAAGAGTGCAAAATTTTTAGTTTTCAGTTGATATTGAAACAAACATAACTTTTGTTTAAATGCCATTACTTTATTTATTAATTGAAAAATGAAATGTTTTTTTCCGTGTAATTTTGTATTTGTCATTCAAATGACCTGTTATATCTGTGAGAAAAGCCAAATCATACTGGAAACTTGCTTCTTTTAACCATCTGGTATTTCTACCATGGTCTCTTAGAAATGTAACAATTTCATCAACACATCAATTCATAAAACACTTAAGGGCTGAGCCATCTAATTTCTTCATTTTAAGGATATCAGAAGGGCAGATCATCAAATTCCTTTAAAAATTCTTTGAATTCCCCATGTTTGAGGGCATTACTAAGAATAAAGTTAATTGCTTCAGCTACACACTGCATTAGGTTTGCAAATCATAATTCTTTACCACATAAATCATCTTGATGAATAATGCAATGAAACTGCAGCAGTTCTACACCACACTGGACAAGACATTATTTTAACATCATAATCATTCCAATTTTCGCACCACCCATTGATTTTGCTCCATGTGTCGTAATTCTCACTCAATTGTTCATGTTTAAGGAAGCTGCATAGCACAAATGCATCAAACTGGATAGAAGTTCACTTCCAGTTATTAGCCCCTTCATGGGAAACTTTCCAAGTTGTAACAATTTTCAATATAACATCTTCCGTTATGTGAATTTTTTAAACATTTCCATGAACTAATCAAGTAATTGGGCTATGGTTGTTCAATCTGTAGATTCATCAACGGCTAAAGATAAATATACAAAGTTTGAATCAGTAGATTTTACTTGATTTTCAATGTCTTCATTCAACTGTTGGATTCTTCTTTGAATAGTCATTCTATTTAAGCTTATATTTTCGAATTTCCTTTTTTGCTTCAGGACCAAGTCTTTCTGAAACAATTAACAAACACTTTTTGACAAGATCCCCATCCCAAGATTAACATCCCCCCCCCTTGACCATCTTTAGCGATAAATTCAGCGACACCTAAGCTTACTTCCACATATGAATACAACTCAGATGCCCGTTTTTTTAAAAAATTTGCTTGACTGCTGAGCGAATTTTTGAGCTGTTCTATTTATTTATTTATTTATTTATTTTTTGCGATCGTTCATATCCTTTTCATAGATGAAAAATGTTCTCGGTCCGTCTCATAATGCCGCATTACGTTTTACTCTTTTGCCACTACAATCTTGCAAGTACATATTAAGAATGTGGCAATATCATTGATATAGATAAAACAGTATTTATCAGTTCATGAATCGTAAAATTTCTGTTATTGAAAATTCCCTTTTCTTTTCTTTCTTATTTTATTAAAAAGTTTCTATTTGCCTTTATAAAATAAATGATTCTGAACTAAAAATGTTAAATAAAAAAAGAATATCTGACCTCTCTGTGGCTGCGATTACGAAATAACCAATCTGCGAGCTTCTCCTATACGGCACAAAGGGAACAAACTGAAAAGCTGCGTAATAAAAAGTGTATAAACTTAATGAACAACTGTAAATTATTTATTCGGATGTAGAATCGTTTTCGTATCAGATTTTTTCCTTGCTTATTTGAACACTCATTTCATTTTAAATCATTCTTATTTTATTAACAACATTCGCGGGCCGTAGGTTATGCATCCCTGTTTAAAAATCATAAATATAAATAATTGTAATTTCTTGATAAAAATATCTTATTTCATTTTCAGTTTTTCTGTGTCAATCGGACCTTTATCTCTTTTTTTATTTCTTAACTTTTAAAATTGCTTTGTATTTTTTCTACACAGTCTAAGTCATAATCCAAGAAAACTAGAACATTGTCATATAAATTAATTTAAAAATTTAAGTGCTTGGTTTAATGTAACTAAATAATAATTATGCCATTGCTGAAATAGATTTTTCAAATTGAAACTAATGTTCAGTGGTTGAAATAAAGATGACGAAATTTTTTTTCATTGAAAAAAAATGCTATTTAAAAGCAGCTAATCATATAGAGAAATGGTTTACTTAGCTTTTGAAAATTTTGATGTGATAAAAAATTTGTTTCTGGTAACTAACTACGGCAACCCTAAGTACTCCTGAGACTGTTATTTTTTTAGGAATTTTCAACCCTGCTGGTATTATGTCCAGGTTCCTCTATGCATATGAATAAAGCTTTAATCTGACATAGAATATTCTGACTAAAAATTATGTCTTCACTATTCTTATTAAAACTAATTAAAAGCCTTAAGTTACACTATATGCTTGATGTTTTTGTAGAAACTAGAACAAAGTCGCTGGTTAGAGGAAGTGCGTGGAGTGCTTCTCCATCCTGACCGAGTGACCCTGCAAGTGCTTGGAGGACTTTTGGAGCGAGGTGTATGTATCCCTCCTGACCCAACAGTAGAGAAAGTAATGGCAGAGTTGCAGGAACTATTGACCTTTGGAGAGAAATGGGAAGAAAAAGCTCGGAGTTGCCTGCAAGCAAAACCTAAACATCCCCTGTCTCTGGTAGAAGCTGTTGTGAGGGATGCAGGAAATATTTCTGTACATCTCCCCAACGTCTTACAGCTCACAGAAGCTGTGCGAAAAGCCAAGGAATGGCTTCACAAAGTGCAGCTCATACAAGTAAGTAGAAAATGTTTCTTTAATAGTAGTTTTTAGATAACTGAATATTTCTATGTTTTAAAATTAGAATGCAAAAATAGTTCAAAAATATGCAAATTAACTAACACAAACTGAACTGTTTTGCATATATCACAATTTTTCATACGTTATACTTTTATGACAAACTCTGCTTTTATATATTCTATATTATCAAAACATTCTACAACTTTTGATTGTATTAAAGTTTTTAAGGGTGGTATGATTGCTGTATTGGATCCCCCGTCCATTGCTTATTGACAAATAATGCTTTCGTATCAGTAAAAATTAAGATTTCATTTTTCCATATAAACTTTTTTTTTGTCCCTTGATGCCTTGTAATTTTTTTAAAAATTCATTATCTGTAATATCTTGAGATTTTGATCAGCAGTTTATATATATGTTGTTGAAGCTATTGAATTTATTGAATGTTCTGACGACTATTTTCAATGGAAGCATTCCTAAAATACAATTATGCAAAATTTCATCTGTGTGTTGTTTTTTTACAAAGATCTTATTGGTTTTTTCCCCCTCCACAATTCTTTAATTTTGTAATATTAATCTTTTCGCATCAATAATTTTAATCATTTGTGCTGATCTATATCAATCATTTCACCTGGATAAAAGTTACATAGTGACATTTCAAGAGAATATTGCAAAGCTTTCAAAAATAAAGCAAACTGCTATTCAATATATTGTTATAACTTCATGCTCAGAAAAGCAGTAGTTATTAACAAATTACCAGTTATGCTAATTTATGACCATTAATTAAGGAATAGGAGGTTATTAACTATTGAATTCATATCAATTTTTCAGTTATTCCAAATTTTTCTTTGAATTATGTTTTTAGGTCTGTTAATTAATTACATTTTAGTAAATTTGATATTAAAAAATTGATATTTTTTATTATTATAATCCATTTACTAATCATATACAAAATTAATATTTTTAAAAATAGAAGATATAAGTATGTGAAAATCTGCAAAAAAAATTAAATTTACAGCATGCTTACTAAGCATCAACATTATAAAGAAACATGTTAATAGTTGTTTGTCAGATTATTTTAAATACAAAAATATATTTGTTATTCTGTGCATTATAATATATAATATAATGTGATATATTATATCATATTTATGTTGAAACATTTAAATGTTTTACTCTTATTACAAAACAATGTAATCTGTGTCTTGCATAAAGAAAGAAGTGAATATTTTTTAAGAGAAAATGCTTGCTAATAAGATTTTTAAAATATTATATGTAAATTGATAGATAGAATTATGAAAATCACTATATTTAAATGAATATTTAAAAAGGCTAATTGAACCTCATCATCAATCCATCCAAACTTTCACATTTGTAATAGTAGTATAGATTATTCATACGTAAATGGCAGTTTAAAATAACATGACTTCAATTTCCAACTATTGGACAAATTTATAGATGCTTACGTTTTAGATACACAATTTAGGTGAAATTGTATATAAATGTTATCTTTGATGAATTAGCTGGCTACCATATATAACTAGCAGTCACATAAAACAGATAATCAAACTAATGCATATATAGCTGCTTTAAAAAAACAAAAGGCATCCAAATTTAGTCTTTAATTCATCATAAATGAAAACTAAAAACATTATTTTAAAGGTAGCAATGCATACTAAAAATTGCAGTACCTGGAATATTTATAAGAAATACTTCCTATATTTAAAATTGTAAAAACATAAAAATTTTCTTCAGAAAAATACTGTTTTGATGCTATGTTGATTTTTTTAAATACCATTCCTGATGGAAAAAATTATCAGGATTATAAATCTTGGCTAATTTGTCATGATTATATAAGAAGGTATTTAATATTTTCTGTGAAAGAGCCATTTAGTATATAATTGTGTTGACGAGATCATTCAAATGAAATTTTTAGTATGTTGGAGATTTTCTTCTTGGTTTCTGAAGATTTGTGATTTTGCGTCTTTACGGAGTTCCTCGCATTGTTGTAGAAAATCAGATTGGATCCCTTTGTTGATGATCTTGAGTATGTTTATATCATGCTGAGATTTCATTTTATTTCCCAACAAAAGTTCGAAAGGAGTAGAATTGATACTTTGTTGAAATGTAGAATTAATAATTTGCTGAATGGCAACAATATGGCTATACTATTTTTCAGGGTTTTCTATGGAAAGCTTTTAGAATACATTTATGATAATAGAATAAAATCTTTCTACCTGACCATTTGATCTAGCAAGTTGAACTGTAATAGTAATATGGGTGATTTGCTGATTCTCACATTATTCTCTAAATGACTTGGATGTGAAAGCGGTACCTCTCCGTAATAATTCTTGAAAGTTTACTGAAAGTTGATCATTGGCATTCTAGCTTATTGAGAACTTCAGCGGTGCCTGTGCACTTGGTGGAGTAAAGCCACACATACTTTGTAAAGGAGTCGATGATTGCCAGAGTATGCTTAGAAGTGCTGGGGAAAGGACTCAAATAGCCAGTGTAGTGTGCATGAAAGAGAGTGTTGACTGTCAAGCAGATGCAAAATCCCATCTAATTTGCCACATTTTCTATTATTTAGAAGGCCTGTTGTTACACAGTTGTGTATTTAACATTCAATTTTCTATTTCAAATTTGGAATAAAGAATTCTTTGTTTAACAGTTCTTTTGGGCGTTTTACTTCAAAAGGGCCTCGTTGATGACTTAATTGAATGATGTTGGTCTGTATATCGTTAGATATTACAAGTAAATCGATTCCATTTATGTTTATAAATTGTTGTTTTTGACTATGAAATTCTCGTAAGGTGCATTTTGAAGTAAATCTTTTATAGCTGTAATATGCTCATGTGTCTATCGAGCTTTGAAAACTGACAGTCTTGATGATCATGTTGCATGGACATCTGCTAAGAGTGTCAACATGAGTAATCTCTGAACTAGTTTGATGCTCTGTTTCATAATCAAAATCCTGAGGGTATAATGCCCATCGTGAAATGTGGGAATTTATTTCTTTGTTATTTAACGTTGTGACAAATGCATTATAATCATTGATAATTTTAAAATGTGATGTGATTTAAGGATGTAAATTCGGAATGCTTTTAGAGCTGCAATGGCAAATACCTATAGTTCACAACTTTCTCTCTCTCTCTCTCTCTTTCTCTTTTTAATACATAATACATAAGATGAAATTTGATATCTTCTTTGGATTTTTGTAGTAGCCCTCGAGCCATCGATTGACGCATCTGTATGAATTTCAATGGGAATTGCCTTGATTAAAAATATTTAAAAAGGATTTTTTAGAAAGTAACTAAGCCTCAAAACACAGTTTTTTGCTGAGCGTGAAATAGGAAGTGACTGTACTTACAAAGTAGATCACTAAGTGGTTTTGCTATAGTAGAGTATGAGCGAATAAATTTTCTAAAATATCCCGTAAGATCTAGAAAACATTGTCTTTTCTTTCTTTCTTTTTTTTAAGGCTTAGTTTTGAGGGTGAAAGAACAATTTTCCGTGTTCTACAATGTGAGCCAAAAATTTAATCATACTATGCAACAAATGATATTTTTTAGTTTGTTTAGTCTATAATCGCGAGCTACAGTTAGAACAGTGCATTCGAGAGCCTCAGATTCATTATTCGCTGGAATGACGATGAAATCCAATTACGGGAGGACAATGGCTTTTGCGAGAAGATCGCGAAAAAGGTCTTTATGTATCGGAAAAATACAGGATGACATGAATTGAAACTAACCGGTATTTGTGACAAAACTTGTGTAACAATTACTTTTTTTTTTACTGACACGTTAAAAATCCGTCACGCAAATCGTGAGTACTTAAAATTTTCGCATTTTGGTAGTGAATAATGATCTTTAACTAATTTACGAAGTAATTTCCTATAATCTATGTAGACTCATGTTTTCCATCTTTCTTACGTACTGCAACAACTTGACTGGAATAAGGGGAAGGATATGGTTCTATAATTCCATTTTTTAACCATTCGTCTATTTGCGCATTTATTATATCACGCTCGGCAAATGATAAACATCGAGGTGTGCGGTAATTACTCATCTTCAGTAAGCGTTATATCAAGTTCGATGTTCGCTATTTTAGATTAAATTTTTTAAAGGATTATAGGCTAACAAAAGCCGCTCAACGTCATTGCGAGTTAATAAATATTCGGATCTATATCAATCTGGGGAGTATCAGCAGTAATGGTCCTTATAAAACTGTCAGCATCAACAGGATCATTAGATTTAGAAATTTTGGAAAATACAATACCGTCAGGTAAAATTGTTAAATTTGCCTGATTTATTATGTCGCAACTTGTCATTAGATCAAACGTAGTACAATTATTACTTACCACAGAAATAAAAACAGAAAAACTGTTTATGTTGTTGTTTCTTATCTCAGACGGTGTAGCTTAACTACGCCATCTCAATAAAACCAAAAACGAATTAGGGTCCTTTAAAATATCGCCAGTAATAAAGCCCAAGCATTTCAGGATATGGTTAGAGGAAGCCTGTTCAGTCATTCACCAAAGACACTCGGAAAAGAGTTTCCGACCCTGTTGGAAGGTAAGAGTTCTGATGTGACCACTTAAGAAGCGAGAGAGGGCCGTCTGGTGCTTCCTAGACATATTTAATCCTTGGCACCAACGTAGTTTAACACCGGTTTACTAAGGTTGCACAGGCGGTATTCTCCAAAGAGCATTATTTTCAATTTTCTTAATAGGATATTTCCGAAAAAGTTAAACAATTGGATGTATGCGAAGTAGCAGCAGAGGCAGACTTAGCCAGATGTGTGACTGTTGCTCAGAAACTCCTGGTCCAATGTGTAACCAAGAAATTTTGGATTTTAAGAGTAATTTAGCTGAATACCATACCTAGCCTTTGAATTATTTGCGTTCTTTGTACTTACGATAGTTTCGAAAACTTTTTTTTCCCCTTTGAACTAAGAATATTACGGTTTTGCACCATAAAGAATAATTTTATCAGTTTGTGAATTGAATAACAAAGTGTTCATCAATAATGGTTAATTTAAATTCGCAATTTCACCAATAGTAATAAAATTCTGCATAAAAGTTTCATTCGAGCGCATTTTACAGGTTTCTAGTTGTTTGTGCATTTCAATAAAAATTACTTTATTGGAAAAAATTCAATAATTAATGCACTCAAGCTTGATAAGAATTTATATTTCTCTGAGAAAATAAAGATTTAGCTATACCAAAAACTAATCTCTTTGCAAAAATTAATTTTTATTGATCACTTACACACACGAGAGAGAGAGAAAACTCACCTTAGAATAGGAATTATTCTCTTTAAAGTTTCTGCAATTGCCACAGAGATCACGTAATAGAAACTGAAGATTTATTTTATTCATCATTTGGTTATTTGAAGGATTTTTTTCGACTGATTCCGTTTTGGTGACAGTAATTAACGCCTCACTATGATTTATGTGCGTTTCATCTGAAATAGTAGGGAAGTGTAAAGAAGAATTAATACGAGGTTCGCTTTCGATTAGCGAAACCTGGTTTTAAAAACATGTTTATGAATTAAATCAAAATTAATACACGTATAATCGGGATTAAAATTTAAATGGAGAATGAAATAAAACAATGATTTATAAATTATTAAGTAAACAAGAATTGCGATTGTTTAGAGGAGGAAATATAGCTCCTACCTGTTTGGGAGTTGTCAAACTATTCTCTCCTAAATAAGTCAAATCCAAGTAAACCAATTCCTTCTTTACTTGTCCCAATCTCGAGGCTCCTAGGGATCTTTCCTCCCTTAATGGTTTATTCTCCCCTGCGCCTTCTGCTATCAGCTTGATTCTTCCATCCCTCGACGACAAGCGAGGGTGCTCTCCTGTTTCCATCTTGCTTCTCGTGATCAGCCCCAAACCCCAAGTGTTGGCCGTGCGTGGCGACCCATTAGACGGGCGATACATTTCGGTCTCCGTGGTACCTATCGGCTCGTATCCTAGACATTTATTTAACTGGATTTCTCAAGGGGATCAAGCGAAGGGTCACTCCTTGGGCTTGGCGTTAAGGGTAGCCTCTGTCCCCGGGGGTGACTCCCAGCGTATAGGTTTCAATTAGCACCATGATAAGCGCCGAGGCTGAGAATATGTAGAGCCGGAGGCTGCCATCCCTTGTTGGGGTCCATGGTGGGCGGTGCCGTTGGACCCGAACCTTTCATAATATAGCATGGGTTTTTCTAATAATCACCCAAGTAATGCTTTATTAAAATTTTTTATATTTTTTCAGAAAACAATGACTTGAAGAACATTTCCTCCATTTTAATTCATAAAAGTATATGTGCACTTGTCGGTGAGGTAAAGTCAATAAAAAAGTTGAATAATGGACAACTTTTAATAGAAGTCATAAATATTAAACCATTGGAAAATATATTAAAGCTAGTAAAAATAGGTAACACAGATGTGAAAGTCACTGCTCATCGTATGCTATTCCAAAGGTGTCATATCCGAAAGCAAATTTCAAAAAGATCTAGAAGATATATTGGAATGTCTTAAAAGCCAAAAGGTCATAGCTGTCCACCGAATTACAATCAAACGAAATGGACAAATTTTCCCAACAAAACATCTCATCCTTATTTTTGATACACCAGTACTGCCACGATTCGTTTAAATAGCTTATATAAACAGTCCAGTTAAGCATTTTATACCTAACCCTCTACACTGTTTCAAATGTCAAAAGTTGGTCACACGATAACGGCCTGTCGAGAAAAACAAATTTGTTCCTGGTGCTCTTCCCGATCACAAAAACAACACCTGCAGGTCTATAGAAACAAAATGTCATAACTGCGATGGTGATCATCCATCATATTCCAGAACATGCCCACAATATAAACCAGAAAAGGAAATCCTGACAGTTAAAATAACAAAAAATCTTTCTTTCCCAGATTCTCGAAAAATAGTCACAGAGAGGACGCCCAAACCAAATATCTCTTATTCATCTGTATTAAACTCAACAATTTCCCCATCACAACAAACAACGTCTGCCCTAAATATTCTTACATCAACTGTAGTAGCAAATAGTCCTGGTAGTAACGAATTAATAACAATAAAAAAAGTGACTGGCTAGAATTTCTTGCAATTAAAAAGTCTTCGGAGAATGCTATATCCTCCTTCCGCCACATCAAAGACAACCACTACTTCAACTGTACAAGAGATTCGACCAAACCCACCTTCTCCCATCATTAGCAGTGATGAACAAATAGCATCTGAAAATCCTATTAATAATCCATCCGATATAAAGACATCAAATAAATCTCCGAATAATTCCAATATATCTTTATTAACAAAAAAAAAACAATTTCTCATTTGTCTGATCTCATGTAAAAAGTGCTCGGGAAAATAAAAAATTGACGAAGAAGTCGATTGATAAAGAGAAAGTAAAAGAATCAAAATCTAGCAAACGTGCCCGCCTACTAGTCTGTAAAAGAGATCAAAATAAGTTCTGCAAATCGATCGCCTTCCCGCGAGGAGTTTTGAAAGTTTACCCAAAGAAAAATTTTCATGATAATGGCCAATTTTTAAAGTTCATTCATCTGAAGATGATATGTCCGCCAGTGAGGTTGATGATTTCTCGCTCTCTGTGTAGTCTTCTGTTTTTGGGTTTCCTTTTACTTTAATGGCTTCATTTATTTCTTGGAACTGTAGAGGATTTTTGAACAAGTCTTCATAACTAAAAGAATTGCTCTACAAGAGACTTATCTTAAAACAGATCAAAATACTATTCCAAATGATCAAATATTTAGCAAGCACCATATACATAATAAAACTTTTGGAGGTGTTGCAATTCTTACAGCAATTAATATACCGTCCGTTCCGTTGATGCTAAATACTAACCTTCAAGCAGTGGAAATACGTATTCAGACGCAATCTTACATCACCATTTGCCTCCCAATAAAATGGTCAATCAAACAGACCTGAACATCTTGATTCCCCAATTACCATCTCCGTTCATTATTTTGGGAGACTTTAACGGTCATAACACTTTATGGGTTAGCTGTAATTCAAACGCTCGATGTCAAAAAATCGAACTACTTATTGATCATAATTTATGCCTTTTAAATACCGATGAAAACCCCCATTTTTTACCAGCGCGTACTTTCCATTCAGTCGATCTGGCAATATGCTCTCCAGCATTCCTGTCTTTTCTAAATTTAACGGTTGACAACGATCTATATAGTAGTGATCACTTTTCTTTAATTTTAACAGATAGCAGACACAGTATCGCTGGTTATTTCTATCCTCCCAAATATTTCTTAAATGCAGCAAATTGGCAGAAGTTCACCTCTTTGGCTAATATTGATTCTAATATAATTAAATCTTCAACTATTGGGGAAGCACTAAATCATATTGTCAACATTATAATCGATGCAGCAGATAGGTCTATCCCAAAGACATCCAGTATTCGGGGGGGGGGAGAGCTGGTGGAATAAAGATTGCCAGCATGACATATAAAAAAAATTGGAAAATTTTTTGAAGATATCCCACCACACAGAATTTTATCCACTTTAAAAAGGCCAGGGTAGAATCCAGGAAAATACAACGACGCAGTCGAAGAATTTCTAGGCGAAGCTTAGTCTCCAGTATCACCTGTAAAATATCTAGTCATCATTTGTGGAATAAAGTCAAAAAGCTTCAGGTACTTCCCATACTAATGCCGTTTCTATATTAGTTCATAACGGAAATATAATTTCACCCTTAAAAGATATTGCAAATTGCATTGCCGCAACTTTCACGTATACATAACAGCCGAAATTACCCTCCCCAAATATTAAATTGCAAGAAAAAAAAACCGTTAACATTTTATTCTCGGACTACCTTGCTCTACAACTGTTACCTAACATTTTTGGAATTGCAATCATTTTTATCCAGCGTTCACAACTCTTCTCCTGGATCGAACGATATTAGCTATTCCATAATCAGAAATTTAACAGTCGAGTCTACAAACGCCATATTAGATTTTTACAATTGTCTCTGGCACGAGCACTGCTTTCCTACTATGTGGCAAACCGCAATAATAATTCCTTAGTTAAAACCAGGAAAAGATCCTTAAGAACCGTCTAACTATCGTCCCATTGCTTTGATCTGCTGTCTCTGTAAATTACTGTAGCACATGATTTATCGTAGACTAATTTATTTCCTGGAAAATAATGGCTTTCTTCATCCTTCTCAGAGTGGTTTACGGAAAGGCCGTGGCGCCATCGATAAACTTCTGGCTCTTAAAATAGACATCCGTCTCGCGTTTCTACAAAGAAAGCACTTAGTTGCCATATTTTTTGACATCGAAAAGGCATATGATCGGGCCTGGAGGTACGGGATTTTGAAAGATTTGCATGATCTTGGACTAAGGGGAGACCTGCCTATTTTTATAAGTAATTTTTTGAAGCGCAGGAAATTTAAAGTTAAAGTGCAGCCCGAATTTTCAGACTTCTTCTTCCAAGAGGAAAGTTTTCCTCAAGGCAGCGTTTTAAGTGTGACACTTTTTATTTTAAGAATCAACGATATTTTAAGACAATTATCGCCTACCGTGAAGTATCATTTATACCTTGACGACCTGTGCATTCCCTGCCCGGGGATAAATATGAATCTTATACAACGGCAATTGCAGATTGTTGTTAATAATATCACACAATGGTACAATAATGGTTTTAAAATTTCTACATCAAAAACTGCGGGTGTTCATTTCTGCCTTGAAAGAAGTTTACCTTGTAATCCAGAAATTAAATTGAATGATGAAACCATCTCATTTTTAGACGAGATCCGGGTCTTGGGTGTAATTTTCGACAAAAAGCTAACCTTTCTCCCTCATGTAAAACTATTAAAGAGAAAATGTGAAAATTTTTCGAGTATATTAAAGGTTTTGCCATCTACAGCTTGGGGAGCGGATAGAGACTCTGATTAAAATATATAAAGCCACTGTCCTCTCGAGGATGGATTATGGCAGCGAAATGTATGGTTCTACAAGAAAAAGTGTCTTTAAAAAAACTTGACCCTGTTCATCACGCAGCACTTTGACTTTGTTCCGGAGCCTTTAGGACATCCCCTGTGAAAAGTCTTTATGTCGAGTGTTATCAACCTTCCCTTGATATAAGGAGACACATGCTGTCTTTGAAATTTTATTTTAGAATTCAGTCAAACAGGAATAATCCACTTTATAATTTCAAACTTCGCCCATGTTTAATTAGATTACAAGAAACTAGAAAGTCATCCACACCGTTGTTTTTTACAAGAGCACAAAACTTCCTTTCAGAAATTTTTTTTAACCTTCTGTTTACTCCACAGATGGTAAGTGGCTTTCCACTCTGCAAAAATTTTACTATGCATTTATAAAGACCCACTTCAGCAATTTTATGAAATCTGAGACTACAGAAGTTATTTATTAAAATTTTTTTCTTTTAACATAGACAGCAATATAATGACTTTCTTTCAATTTATACTGATGGGTCAAATGTTTAATTAGATTACAAGAGACTAGAAAGTCATCCACCCCAGTGTTTTTTACAAGAGCACAAAACTTCCTTTCAGAAATGTATTTTAACCTTCTGTTTACTCCACAGATGGTTAGTGGCTTTCCACTTTGCAAAAATTTTACTATGCATTTATTATAAAACCCTTTCAGCAATTTTATGAAATCTGAGACTACAGAAGTTATTTATTAAATTTTTTTCTTTTAACATAGACAGCAGTATAATGACTTTCTTCCAATTTATACTGATGGGTCAAAATCATCTAATCGTGTCTCTTTCACTGTTGTCTTATCAGATACAGTCATTTCTTTTGCACTTCCTTCCTTAAAAAAAAATTACAGCAGAAATAACTGCTTTTTTTATATGCATTAGAAGAAATTTCTGAGAGACCGGGGGAAAAGTTTATTATTTACTCTCTCTAAGGGTTTTGCAATCAATAAAGTCATTTTATCTTCATCCTCATAATCATCCCTTGATTTTTAAAATTCTAGATACTTTTAACAAATTGACTTCTCAGGATTTTACCATTTTATTCTGTTGGATACCCTCTAATGTGGGAATTCTGGGCAATGAGCAGGCGGACAGAGCTGCTACATTGGCATGCATTGCAGCGACCACATCTATTCCTTTAAGAGATTTAAATAAACACATTTAAATGCTTCTTTATTACAAATGACAAGCTCGGTGGGACCTTGAAACCAGCAGTAAACTAAATGTCATTAAACCTCATATACAACCGTGGCCGTAGTTATCAAATCAAAAAGCAGACACAGTATTAACCCGTTTACGTATTGAGCATACCAGATTCATCCATCTCCACTTGTTGCTAGGTGGACAACCACCTCTATGTTCTCAGTGTGACTGTCAAATGTCTGTCCAACATATATTGTCAGAATGTTCCAGATTTCAATGCTCAGCGTGTGTTATTTTTTTAACACGCGAACACTATATTGTCTTTTTTGCTTGGTAAGACACCACATGCTTAACTTTTTGCATTTTAAAAGTTAATCAAATTTTATACACTCATTTAAACCTGTTCGTTTATGAGTAATTTTAAACACGATACGTTTTTTGTTTGATTAATGTACATTGATTAGTGCAGCGAAGTCGAAACCAAAGAATTCCTGTCAAACCAGAAAATTCCAAACATTCCATTCTTCTTTACTTTAAAATATTTGAGCAGGACTATGTTCCTTTTTTAAAGCAGCCAATATGTCTCGTTAGTTGCACAAGAGCACGAAGTTATTGAATCTTGATAATTTTCACTTGAGTCATATACATCAAAAATAAACACTAACGGTCATTCAGTAGTCCAATAAATCATCCACAGCAGAAATCTACTCTTTTGGAAAGTTTTACCATCAATGTAGCGTCTTAAATAAATTCTGTTAATGTTCGCCGATTTTTCGGGATTTGGTAGGGTACTCACGAGAAAGGCCGAGTCCCCCGGAATGTGGTGAAAGGCAACGACCAGCATTAATATGTGAAATATATTTATTGGGATTAAAAGGACAGTGCTAAAATAACATAAAACGCACATAAAGATACGTGAACGGTACGTCCTTACCGTCTCACTACCAAGCTCTCGTCTGCCTATAATGACAGGAAAACATAATTTGATCAATAACGCAAAATGACGCCATACAGGATATGAGATCAATTAGCAGTCCCCCCGCTCTCTCTCTCTCAGAGAGGGAGAGGGGGATAAAAAAACAAAAAAAAACCCCTTCCCCTATATATGAACCACTAGCGGCCTATCCAACCAATCGAAACAGAATTTCATACATGAATATTTGAAGTAATGCGCTGGATATTGTGATGGTTCTAAACAGTGCAGAGTTCATTATTACGGTTGCAGTGAGAGAATTTCGAAATTTTCGACGGGCCACGCCCACTTTTTCCTTGCGCAAATTGATCAGCGTATTAAAAAACTACAAATGGCATTTAAACAATTAGCTTGTGACGAAAATTGCCGGCTTAAAGCATTTGCAAAGAACATTATAAAGGACCAATGACAACTCAGAGAAGAGTTTTAAAGTATAATCCACCATTTTTGAAATAACAAATAATTTTGATCTTGCTATTTGTAAATATTTGTTCCAGATATCTGTTATTTCAATTACATTATTAATTAAAAAATATTAATCAGTATTAAATTTAAAATTTATTAATTGTATTTAATATTTTATTTACTAATTTAAGAAACGCGTGGGTGAATTTTTTTTTTACTTTTTAAATTTTTTTCATTACTATTTATTTATTGGAGTAAAGCATTTTCTGAAAAAGTTGAATTAAAAATAGTCATTTCTTTAAAATGTTTGTTTTAGTTCAAAATTTTACCAATAGATGGCGCCTGCGAAGTGAACAAAATTGAATGGTCACCAGGAACTCGTGTCACAAGCAATTAAAAATGGTCTTCATTGGATAGCGCATTGTCAGATGCAAATATTGGACAGTCAAGATCGCTACCACTGAGAGGGGCGGGGACTTCACACTTTCTAGTGAACACTTCCAGAGAAGTGAGAAGTCTCCGCTCCGATAAATTTCAGTGATATGCAATTCAGTGTTACGATAATTCCAAGAATACTCTTCATTTTTCAACCCATTCACAGATTTCGCCTTTTATCTTTATTCTTGTTAAGGCGATGGAACCCTGAGGACACAAAAGAAGTATGTTTTGTGTTTCAAGGATTTCCTTTCATTCCCCTGGAGGCTCTGTAATCAGCCGATGTCCCTTCTTTTCTTTCAAAGTTGCCGGCTTAGACCCTTTTGAGATAGCATGTTGTCAATACGGGGAGTTGTGCTTTTGCAATTTTTGGTTCAATGGAATCTACTACTCTTTTTATTCTTCTTACATTTACAACACATTTGCCTTTAGCCAACTTCAAAAATTTACATTAACCCTTTCGCTGCGAACAACGCTTTTTGGCGTTCAGCTATAGATGCTTTCTCCGAGCGAACAGCGCCTTTTGGCACCGTTAGCTTGTCATCAGTAGCTGCCCAATGATGTCCATTAAACTATATCATACAAAGGAAAATTATTAAAAATTCTTAAATATTACTAAAATTGTAGTTATTAATATTATTGTTTGACCGGTGCGCCGGCCAACAGCCTCAAGGAAGTGATCAGCAAAATCGGATCCGCACACCGCGTCAGGAACTGCTCGCGTATCGTGTTGTCCGCGCTGTCGATCTTTCACCGTCACGCCGGCTGCTTGGAGCGCAATACATTTCTGAGCGCTGCGCCGCGAAAGGGTTAATATCGTAGATAGAATTGAAACCGACTGACTGCTTCAATGTCTTTTGGGTAAATTTACTTAAGAATTATCTATAATGTATTAATTTTTAAGCATTATTTTTACCAGCGGGTGTCCGAGCTCCGCTCGGAGAAAACAGGTAATTTGTAATGGAGAAGCATTCTGACAATGACGGTATCTTCTAG
>JAOUZG010020860.1:2005367-2022726 GCA_026289955.1 Argiope argentata
TAGAAGTGGAGAAATCAACATAAATGGAGTCAAATTTGTATATTTACATGGATTGAAGTTTGAAAGGAGTTATAAGTCATTTAAGTAAATAACAAACCCTATTTTCTCTATCTTGTAAATATTTAAGAAGGACCAGATTATGTTGGGTAATTATATTCCGACCCTATTAATAATATTATTTTTCCTCTTAATATTGGTTAGTTCTCATAAATATTCATAAAATGATGCATCATTTTATTTTTTGAGCTTATAAAAAAAGTGGTGCATATCATTCACTGATAAATTGAATTTAGTTTTTTTTTCCGCTTCTCCTTCTTTTTATTTATGCAGTGTCAGCAACTTAATGGATAAGCAGATTAATTGAATCAATAAAAGTTTGTGGCCCAGAGTTATATCAGTGTAATGTTTTGCTAAATAAGCATTAAATAAAAATACGCATGTAATAATTAACATTCTCTTTCAAGGCACTTTTGTTTTATCTTTGCAGAATGAAGCCCACAATCCCTATTTGGAAGTGTTGGAGCAACTTGTTTGGAAAGGCCGACCTGTGCCAATACGGCTAGAACAGTTGTCTCAGATCGAAACACAAGTGGAGGCAGCTCGAGCTTGGAAAGAAAAAACAGCTCGTACTTTTCTGAAAAAGAACTCCAGCTACTCATTATTAGAAGTAAGCCAAGCATATATATTGCCCATTTCTCTTTTATTGTTTCTTATATGAAGCAAACAGAGATAAATTGTTGTAATTCAAAAACAGGTTTCCTTTAAATCATGTAAATTCTTGAAAATTCGTTGCACTGTAAGTACTTTGCTGTATTTGGATCCCCAGGGAAGTTCTTGATTTTTCATTAAGCCTTGAAAAATAAAGAAAATTTCCGATTAAAAGAAATCATATTCTAAAAATGTTGCTCTACAATTCCAAATAACATATTTCAGATAATAGTTAATTTTCCGGAAAAAGAAATAAATTAAATTTGAAACTAACATTTAGTCTTACTTAAAATCTGGAACACTTACCAATGAAAAATTAGCTAGGAAAATTAAAATTTAATATTTGTCGAAAACCAACTGCCACTGAATGAGATTTTTTCCCCTTAAAATTTTATTTTCATTTTTTCCTGGTAATTATAATTTTATTTGAAATAATAAAACATTTTTTAATTAATTTTTTTTTTTTAATTTGTGAATTCAGACAGTTTGAAAACTTCTTATCATCTGTCAACAAAAGCGCATTTTTCGAATAGTAATGCAAATATTAATCTAAAAAAAATTTCTGAATTAAAAAAAATCTAAAATCTTCAGAAAGATTTATTCATGTTGTAATTAAACTATCTTAATATTCCACTCCTCATTGTAATACTTTTTAAAAAATTCAAGTTTTTACTATCAATTCAAGTTTTTACTATCAGATTAATCAATCACTTTTTATTGAAAAGCAAAAAAGAAAGGTTGCAGCTTCCTCCCTGCATCCCTAATCCTCTATTAAGGTTTAAGTGCGCAGGGAGAAAGCAGAAACATTCGTTTTTATCCTCCAGTAAGGATCAGAGGTTTGGGATAATCCAGGTGCATATTTCGAAGCCTATTTCCAAGAATCAACGCTAAAAACATTACAATGATTTTTATATATTTTTTCCACTATTTGACACATTTTGTAATATTTCCAGTGGGCTATCTACTTTGCCTTGAGAATTGTACTAACAAAAAAAGGGGGTATGTTGATATGAGAGAGTTGTCAATTCTGATGTATCAAGCAATATTATTACCGCACTAGGGAGGAATTTTCTACAGACCCAGCAGCTGTATATAGTATTACTATATATTTAGTTGTAAAACTGAAATGATCTTTGCGGTAGTGTGGGAAGAGTTATTTATTTGAATAGTTCTTGTAAAGATGCATTTATATTTGGCAACTGCTCCATGCATTCGAAGTTTCCTTACAAACAGTCTGACAGATCTTAATGTATATAGTCTAATGCTAAATAAGCATTTAACCATTGCTTGATACGGGAATTTGTACATAAGTGAGATATTCTACAATAAACAATTTTTTACAAAACTTTTTAGTCTCTACAGAAAAATGACATCTCAGATATCTGGATGTGTCATTCGACTTAAGCAAGGAGTTTGGACTTCTTTAGGATGAAAAGGGGCATAAAGAAATGAAAGATTGTTATGAGAACTGGACACTGGAATTTGGATAGAGTAAGAAGATGAAAGTGTATTAATATTTTTATTTATTTTAGAATGGAACGTTATTTAAGAAATATTTTTAGCTGTCTCGTTTTGCAAATGAAAACTTGTTGTTATATCCCAAGATGGAATAAAATCACGGTGAATATGTTTTCGGTGGGATATTGTAAAAAGAAAGTCTTATCTTCGGGTTTCGTAGCTGTAGAAACTTTTTTGGGATGGACTTTAATGGGTAAGGTACAACATGAAACAATTTTGAAAGAAAAATTGGTGATATCAGTGCTATCCTCATTTGTAAATGAAGCTGAAATCTCAAATTTATGAAAATTGGATTTTATCGAATTCAGTGATGCTGTTTGAGAAAAAAATCTAACAACGAGATTGATCTTCAGACTAAGGAGCATTTTTTAGAAACAGTAACATTTAATAAAGAGGTTTGACGTGAGGTTTGTTTGCCGTGGTCTGATGACAAGTCACTTTTGCCCGACAACTTGAATTTAGTGAAGAAAAGGCTACTTCAAAGCTTGTAGCTATGAATATGCATGAGAAATATGAAAATATTCTTCTAAATTGGTTAGATGAAGACTTAAAAGAGAAGTTAAAGGAAGGAAATGAACTCAAGATAATTATTCATCTCATCGTGCAGTGATAAAACAAAGTAGCAGCTCTTCTCCAATTCTTCCAGTATTTGTTGCTTATAGACTGGCAAATTAGTGCTTAAAATGCAGTCCAGACATTCTACTTCGATCCAGAGAGAGAAAGTTTAGCGTTATAGCTGGCATTAAGAAAGGTTTTCAGCAAATAAATATTTGTAATGAAGATAGATTTCTTATGATTTGAATGAGAGAATTATATGTTCAATATCATTAATGATACTATATTCGTGACAAAGATGATCATTATGGAGTGATTCAACAGTCCTGGTGCTATAATTATTTTGCTGATTAGTCCGGCCAAGACAACATCTTCAGTTCGATTTTTGGACCAGGCAGACAGCTCTTCAATGATAGGGATGTCACCCTATTAAATGAAATATTTACTGTTTCTATAATTATTGATAATAATCTGAATCTTCTCTTTCTTGAGGCTTGAATCAGTCCGTTGTGTATTTTCTGTAACTTCTGTGGCTAAGTGATCTGCTAGCCCGTTCTAGGTTATATTCGAATGACCAGGTACACACAGGAAGGATACTTTTTGATTTAGATTGAATAAAGTTTCAACTTTGGATACTATATGTTGGAAAATTTTTGGCGATGGCTAGTCTTCAACGATGTGAGCAAGGATTAGCTATCTGTATGAATCAAAAAATCTTTTCCGGTAACAACGAGAACATCTAGTGCTTCAGCAATGGCTAAACTTTCAGCAGTAAAAAATGGAATTCACAAGATGGACTCGAAAAATGAATTTTTGGATAGAAGAAAAACCAGCAATTGAAGTGTGCTGAAAAGTTTTGGATGCATTAATACAGCTACTGTTTTATGTAATAATATTGCTTTGCTTAGAATTCAGATTTGAGGGATTCGAAAGTTTATTTGGAATTTTAAAGAACATTTTCGGATTACGAGATATTGTGTATTTTACCAATATTCTCTTTTCGCCTTTTTAACATGAAAACGAAACCGATGTGGAAATTTCTTGTTTCATCCAATCTGTTTCATAAATATTTCTTATTTCTTTTTTCCGAAAGTATATATATATATATATATATATATATATATATATATAATGGACTTTTCATAATTATGGCAAGAAAAATTCACCAAGGAGGATAAAACTTATGCGACAATAATTTAAATTAAATATTTAGGGTAATTATCCGAAGGGAGAGCGATTGGCGACTGTGTCAAAGAGCTTGGTGCCAGCCGGGTTGGTTTGGCAAAAGAAATAGTTCGGTAGCCGCTGGATTGCTCGCGGTGAATTCCGAAACTTCGCGTCTCCCTCGCCCGGTTATAGAAGGGACGGGCTGTCGCAATCGACAGTTCCTCTCAGAAGTGAAGCGTTTCGCTGAACTAGCGGATTATTTTTCTCGCTTGTTACTAGTGAGCTGTGTTTACGTTTGCTGCTAACGTTGTGTTATTGAGATCGCTGTGGTTTGCTGTGCCATACGATAGCTGTTTTGCAGTCTGTGTTTATTGTGCGTAAGGCTTGAATTTACGCTGTAAGTGACTGTTGACTGCTGGATTGTGTTTGTCTGAAGTTTTACTTTATCAAGTCATCCTGTAAATAGCTGTAAATAAATTTGTTTGTGTTGTCTTCAAGTAAAGTCCATTCATTCCGAACCCGCTACGCTGAAAACGGGTGAATGGTGAAAACTAGAGCGATGAAGGAAACAGATAAAGCGAAATTTGAACAGCTTTTTGCTTTTATTAAAGAAATGATAGAAGGGAAAGAGAAAATGAAGATAGAACAAGGTCAAACTAATTTTGTTGAAGCAACCAACTCCCAAAGTGGATGCTTTGACGGAAAAGGTTCAAGAGAAGGATACAAAGATTCATAATATTCAGCAAAGTTGTGAGCAGAAAGTTGAAAAACTCCGTAGAGTGGAAGAGAAATTTGAAAAAGTGGACGAAAGATTCAACGCATTCGAGGAAAAAATGAAGAAAATGGAAAGTGTACAAGTAAAAACTGAAAACCAATCCTCGAATATCCGACAGCCTGAAATAGCTCAACTTGTGCCTGTTATTCCTAAATCAAGCATTAAAGTGGCCTCGTACGACGGAAAAACATCGTGGCAAGTCTATAAGACTCAATTCTCCATCGTCGCTTAAGCCAATGGTTGGGATCCAGTCAAGAAGGCTCGTCAACTGGCTACATCACTACGGGCTGAAGCTGCTGATATTTTGAGAACTATTCCCGAAGATCAATATCTGGAATTTGATGCTCTTTCAAACGTTCTGGAGTCGCGCTTCGAAGAAAAATGCCTCAAGGACTGTAGCCGTCTTCAATTAAAGACCCGGCAACAACGATCGAATGAAAGTCTGGAAGATCTTGCAGCAGATGTAGAGAGACTCTCCCGTCTTGCCTTCTCCGACTGTCCTGCCGAGGTACGGGAAACACTGGCCCTGCAGTATTTCATTGATTATGTGAGAGATCCAGAGATACAAAAATCCCTGCGAATGGCTAAATTGAAGGATTTGGAAGCGGCTTTGGTTTATTTAATGAAATTTGAAGTCGCTCAACAAGCTTTTCGGAGGGATCGCCATTCAGTAAGAGGATCTACGATCCAAGATGCATCAGATCCTTCGCTGCAAAATATATTCGAAATGATGAAAACAATTTGCCAGTTTATCCGAAAAAGAGATGAAAGACCCAACAAACATGGCCTGAGAACTGTGAAATTTTGAAAATGCGGCGATGAGGGCCATGTTCAAAGGAATTGTCCAACCCGCTTAGATAAACGGGCTAAAGACTCTTAAAGCAACCAGGAAAACTAGAATTTGGTGGTCTTGCTTTTTTCTTTTTTTGCATGAATATTTACATTTAAAATCGTATTTTATTTTATAATAGTTATGGTTGTTCATCTGCCTGTCTTCAAAATACAAAAAAAAAAAAAAAAAAAGTTGAATTTAGTAAAATTTTTTTCTAAAAAGTTTTAATTTCTATTAAATTCAATACAAAATTTGTCAAATGTGTTGTGATTATCGGCTCTTTTCTTAGCATTCATCTCAGAAATTTAATGTGCTAGATAGATAAAATTAAACAAGCCAGGGACCAAAGGATTTACAGTCCAATGCTGCCAATCAAGCCATGGTGAATTATAAGTCTTTCTTTTTGTAGCAATCTTTTAAACCTGTTTTCATTCAAAAAGACTTGAACCATAGTACACATGTCTTTATACGCGTTGACAGAATTCAGAACAACATCCAAAAAAATCAAATCAAATCTTTTTTGTGGTCTCACATTAGTAGTTGTGTTTTATATTGTTTTTATGACAGTGAATTATTGGTAATTAAATAGTAATCTTTGATATATGTTGATATCAGCCATCTTCAATTACTTTTAGCAGTTAGCACATAAGTTTTTGAACGAATGATAAGGTGTGGTGTTTTAAGACTTTTTAATTATTCTTTAATCAATCGAGAAATATATACTTCCACTTCTGCTTGTAAGCATGAGTATCAAGACATATCAAAAAAATTTTTTTGATGCTATGCTATATTTTTCACTAACGCTATATTTTTATTTAATCTTTATTCTCGCAGTTCTTGATTTTCATAATTATTTCTAATTATTCAGCTAATCATTGAAATAGTCCCTTGTTTTCCCTTGTGTTTAAATTACTCAATAGCCAGGTCACTGCAATCATTTGCAAATATTGTGGTCATTACAAAATGATTATCGTTAACAAATTTACTAATGTGTCCAATGGGAAGTACAACCTTCATTAGAACTATAAATTTACTTCTAGACTATTATCCCCTATGGAAGTGACGACCTGGATAATGGCCTTGGTCACTTCGTTCTATTTACTTGCACAATTCAAATGACAAAAAAAAAAAAAAAAAAAAAAAAAAAGTGTATACTCTCTATAACATCTGGAGTGTGAATTAAATTGCTTTGTTATCTTTAATAATAATTTCTATCTCTGCTTATGATGCATGATGTTTTGTTGATGACACGAGCAACAACTTTCGACAGAAATATGATACCTTCAATTAAAAGAAAATTTTTTAAAAAAATACAAACTTCTATGTCCTCACCAGGAAAGCTAAAACATTATTAACTTGTGTGTTAATTTTTTAAGCCCTTATCTGAGATATCTACTGTCTGGTGATATTTCTTTTGAAATAAGAATGGTCTCCATTGATGATTCATTCCATTCCTACTAATAGCTCACTCTCTTCTATACTACTATTATAAATGTGAAAGTTTGCATGGATGATGGGGTTCTATTCATAGAGCTGGTATACTAATAGAGAGAGTGCAACCCTACTAAGCAGTGGGACAAGATAGAAACACATGCTGTGTGTATAGAATTTGTATTCACTGTAACCGCAATATCCATTTCCCATTATATTTCAATGGGAGATCTTTTCTTGCTTTTAACTGTTCAATTTTAAAGCTTATTTAAGTCGTGGTTAACAATTGCTGTGCAATTGGATGCAAAGAAAAAGCTTCTACGGACAGTTCTCTGTCATTTCACTGGTATATACAAAAAAACATATTCTATTTCTATCCATTTTAATTCATTTAAAAATTTCGTAGCCACGATCACTCCGTGATTTTGTTGTTATAACTGGATAATATTTCATAGTTTGGTTTACTTATTGTATTTATTTTATTTTATTTGTCATTAAGGTTCATTTAAACTGATAGAACTGCATTATATTTTGCTGCTTGCTTTATTTTAAGCTCGAATATGTTGCAAGCGGTTGGCTGAAAGCTTGGCGGGATTTTTTCTCGCCAATACAAGAGTTTATATAAAGATTATTACATAAACATACTTTTTATTCATCCAATAAAGTTTAACTAATTTTTTTAAAACTTGTTGTGGATTACATTTGATTTTAATTCAGTTTTTTCAAATATTAATTCATAAATTTGGTTAATTAATTAAAAACTAACTTTCTCGCCAAAAATCTTCGTTTCCCTGTCGCCAAATAAATAACGAATTCAGTTTGTTTTTTTCCAACAGTGTTGGGGTTAGGCTTAACATGTTTTCGGCCGATTATTTCAAACGATTATGTTTATTTTCATAATGTTTGATGTATTTAAAATTAAACATGGTTAATTAATCGAATTTTCTGATTCATTTTGAAGTACTTTCGAATTAAAATAATACAGAATAAAGGAAATTAGAAATTTCTAATTTGAACTGGTGTTTCCAACTGGTGTGGGAAATTATAGCTTTTTGCGGTGTCACAATTGGCTTTGAATCATCAATTGGCGTTGAAAATTCAATGCTAATATAATTTTTGATCAATTATTTATAGTAATTGTAATTGTTAGGCCGGGAAAGTTGAAATCTATTTCTTTTTTCAGGGCAGCTCTTAATTGTTGTTCTAATTAATGCTCCAAGTTTAAATGAAAATATTTGAATTATGTGGAGAAATAGCAATTTAAAATAAAATATTATTTTCATAATGTTTCATTTAACAATTATTTGGTGAGATAATTTGTTATTCCTTTTATTATAAGGAAAATGTTCTTAACTGAATCATAAGCTTTATTTAGCCACTAAAAATTTGTTGATAGTCACACCAAATACTCTGTATTTTTTTTATAAAAAAAACTTAACATTCTTGGATTTTAATTTGATAATACATGTTTTTGTCTAATGTTAATATCCTAATTTAGAATTATAAAGCTTTTTCCAATTAATGTAAAATCCTAACAAAATAAGAGTCAAGATCTTGCTATTTCATATACATTTTGTTGCTCATCCACAGCCAAAACTATTTCTTTTTTGTAATTTTTATTCTGTAAAGAAACTGGAGTAATGAATAGAATTGTTTAATTGCTTTCATCAGAAGTTGATTTCAATAAAGATCGATTGGACAAGAATTGTGAATTTTATCTTCAAATAAATTGATTTAAATATGATACACATCCAGATGTTCATAAAACTAATACAAAAGAATATATTTACAATTGTTAACTAAGGTTAATTTTTATTAATTAAAATTAAGTTAACTTTTATTTTTATTAAAATCAACGACCTAAAATTAGATTTACATCACCATACAATTAATAAATAATAACAAAGTAGCTTTGACTGAGTTGGATTAACAAAAGCTTTGTTGAATTTCTTTTTGAAAAATTTTATTTGCCTCCATTCACTAAAATTACTAAAATGAACAATCTACAGAATAACTCTGTAGAATTATGATAATTAAGGATTTTCTCACTTTCGAAAATAATTAAGTAATCTCTGAGCAATTCTTTTAATTTTTTTATTGGGACACAATAAAAGTATTTTCGGGTATTTCTTTTTATACAAAGAATCAACTGATAATTGATATTAGAAAAGGTTTCCGGCCAGTTTTAAACTTTAAAAAATAATTGCAATAATAAATAAAATCGTAAAAGATGTCTATAATACATAATTTAAGATTTTATAATTTCTCTCTCTAATAACATGGATAGTAATTGATATATGCATAAGCACAATATTAAGAAGGGGGAAAAGACTTATGTCACTTTTATAATCTGTTTTTATAAAGATGTTTTTTAAATCTGTTTGAGATAATGACAGAAAGTATTTGAACATGTAATGTAAAATACAAAGATGTTTTTAGGTAAATAAAAAAAATAAGATGTTTATTTGAAGAAAAATAATTACTTTTAATTAATGTAAAAAAAGCAAGCAAATAATTTAACATGATTTAAGTCAACAAATTAAGATATTTATGTGTTGAAAACGAAAAATTATCTTCGATCAGTTTACTTGTTTTTGCTTATTACAATAATTTCTAAACAAGAAAAGAAAAAAAATAAACTTTCCAGGAAACGAAAATCGACCGGAAATTACAATGGCGGAAAAGCAAAAGATTGTGCGACATATTTTGAGTTTGCCGAGATTTGGGATACGTCACCAAAAATGGTATTTTTATTCTCAGATACCTCACACAACACGTGTATTATGATGCGTACAGATATTGAGACAAGAAAGATACGACTGGCACCCTCTATTTATATACCAGCTCTATGGTTTGAACCCGCCAACTAATGACTGTGTGTGTGTGGTGGCTGGCACACATTAAATCACAAAGTTCTTCATATCATGAGTAATACCACTAGGGGTACTTAGTCATAGGTGATGGTTCTATGTTCCAGATCTAAATTACGATCTGTGGATGAATGAATTAAATGCATGAATTAAGTCTATCCCGTAAAAAGAGGCTGTGACATGTATGAGCTAGAAGTCAGACTTCTGCCGTCGGGTGTTTTGGGATTCATATTCTCAGAAGCTACTGCACCCCTCCTCCTTTTGTAAAGCTGAACATGAAAACAATAACAATTGTAATTATTTAATAAGAATAAGTTAAAAAATAAGTTTTTTCTTTGTTAACCTAAGTAGGAATTGATTTTTAAAAAAATGTTTTTCATATTACTTTTATTTATTAATATTGTGGCATATAATATCTCAAAACCTTCGTATAACTGATTTTAAGATGTCTCCCTTCAGTTTGGAATATCTTGTTAATGGTTGATTATTAAGTATGAAAAGCAGACCCTCATTACAGACATTATTGATTCATAGCATATCTAGATTATATGAGCTGGTGGTACAGTGTTGACTGTATTCAAACATTTTATTTTGAATGTTAATCTTACAGGTGTTATCCCCTCGCAAAGACATTGGCCTGTCTCCTAAGAACAAAAAGAAACGTAAAGAACTGGATGATTCTGAAGATATTGTAGAGCCCAAAATGGAAGAAATTAAAGATCCTGCCACTATCGTAGGTTTTCACATTTTCAATTTTCTTCTTCTTCTTCTTCTAAATATTTATTAAGTTGTAAGTTATTTCAAAATTTCTCAGTTTCCATCGGGAACGGCAGCCAAGATTTGTTGACGGGGGGGGAGAGAAATCCGAAAGGGGGCAAGGACAGTATCTTTAATTTGGCTTCAAAATGATTCCTAATAATTAATTTTACATTTAATTAAAAGAAATCCAAGTATTATTTAACTTCTTTTATCAGATACTGATCCTTTCTTCCATTGTTAAAACTTTACTGAAAGATTTGTAAAAAAATATTCTCAATTAAAATGTAATAAAATTTGTAAATTCTTTTAATGATCATCAAAAAATTGTTAATATCTCAGTCCATTTCTTTATACTCTTGAAATTTAATTTCTCTGAGATATAAATTAGACCAGAATAACATGTCATACTAAATTAACAAATGCTTGCTCTTATTTTATATCAGAACTTTTATAAAATAAATGTTGAAAGAAGAAGTTTTATAAAAGGAACTTTTTCAGAAATCCAAAATAATAAATAAAAAATATTTGATGTTTTCACCAAAAATTGATTTTTTAGAGTAAGTTTCCTTCCTAAAATATTTATTAAACAGGATTGCAGCAATGAGCAGGAATTCAGACCTGTTTCAAATTGGTGAATAAATGCGCTAAAAAAAGAAATTATTTTTAATGCAACAAAAAAAGTACTTATATATCTGACTTGATCAGTATACAATGATGTTTGTTTCTTAATAATACTGGAGTAAATATCTTGCGAATATATATATAAACTTACTATTTTATGTAACATATAATAAATGTGCTGCTTAAATGTTAGATCCTCGATGTATTTATTTCTCAACTAGCCGCCTTTGGCGACCAGTCGGTTCGCCAGTATTAATGTTCGCAAAAATTTTCATATAATATTTTATGTAGCTGTGTCTCATAACAGGTTTTTCACCAAAATATTTTTAAACCAAATAAATTTTGATAATAATATAATTCATTTAGAGTATTATTTTCTTCAGATGTTCTGTTCATTGTGCTATTCATCTTTCCCTTTCTATCCGAGCAATGATTGTCCCGGAATTGATATTTTACTTAAATGGTGGAGGGAAAGGTCTAAAATTTACGTTTTTATAGAATAATGAGATTCAAATTTTTATAAATGTAAACACACTAAACAATAAAGACAGAATTGGTTATCAAGAGATGCGAAAGTTTAAAAATAGCTTTGAAAATGCCGCGCACAGAGGAAATAATATTGAAACACACACATCCTTCTTTTTTTTTTTTTTCTATTCTTTTTTTCTTCACTAATTTTGTTTCTACAAATCCTATTTTCACTTTGTTATTCTTTTTTTTCTTCCCTGTCCAAATTTTATTTTGAGCAGGCAAGATTAAATATTCATACAGACTAATAATAAAAACAGCTATTTTCTTTCTTTTTTAAACATCCCGTTATGTATAAATGAAAACCAACTGACTTCGCGCATTTCTTTCTAAACAAATCATAATTTATTACTTCCTGCTATCTAACTCAGTTGGTGTGGGGGAAGGAAATGCACATTTTTGGCGGGAAAGTAAGAAAAGTGTCGTTTTAACTATTTTCCTCGCAGTTTTTTCATTTTTTCTTTCCATAAGAACCATCCTCGTGTCTTGACGAAAATATTAAAATAAAAATTAGCCGAATCGGTCGAGCCGTTCTCCAGTTTTGCGCTTAGCAACGCATTTCGAGAAGCATTTTTATTAATATAGATATGTATTTAGGCTTTAAAGACCAATGCATTTCATTAAAAAGTAATTAGATCTTGAACATGACTTTCTCTTTCTTCATTTTTAGGCATACCTTTTTATTGTAAGTACTTTTTTAATTTAAAGTTATTGCAAGCTAATATTTCTCCCAAAAAGTTAATTTTATCATTTCTATTGCATGCATTGGTTTTTCTTAACCCTTTGTATACAATGATGAGTCTGGTTTGCTATGTAATTTCTAAATTTTTAACTTTAAATCTGAAATTAAGTGAAAGTATTAAATAATTTAAAATTCAAAAATTTCTTGAAAACACATCATTATCTCAACTGCCCTTATATTATTCTAGGGATTAAAATAATAACAATTGTTCCAAATAAGATTTGCCTTCTAATTAGAGAGTTAAGTAAGTTCGTGTGTCAAGGGGTTTGTATGCTATATATGAATATTCTATGAATAATTTCTTTAATCATCCTTTTGTTAAGTCATCTTTGTACTAAATATATTAAAAATTTAGGAACTTCTGAAATTATACAGTTTTTGCTCCAAATAGCAATTAAAGGGGGGGGGTAATTACAATATGTTCCCTATTTGCATAGTCATGATATTGAATGCAAAATTTAAATAATTTAAGTAATAATTTATTTAACAAATTTAGTGCATTCTTGGTTAAACTTTTTGTGTAGCTAAAAAGTTACAACATTTTTTTTGTCAATATTTATAGTTGATAATAATTCTTTAGTGTAATAATTGTAGCCTGATAAATTAGATTTCAAAAGAAAACAGATATTTTGTTGTAAAATAAACTTAATTTACAATTACACAATTTACTTACTCTAGTGATTTATAAGGAAGCTAGATAATTTGGCTACAGTAAATTAACTCTTTGTACCATGCATATACACAATGATGTCCAAAAAAAAAAAAAAAGAGTTTTTGATTAAATTTAGTTTAATCATGAACTAGATTTTAGTCAAAAAATTCTCTTAATGAAATGAATAAAATAAATTTACCAGTTCATTATCAAAGAAGTAACAGTTACAAGAATAAGATGATGTTTCATTTTAGAATTTGAATGAATGATTATGGGGAAAAAAACTCTACCATCCTATTCATGAATAATATAATTACTTCAATTTCTCTAGTAATTCCACTGACAGGTAATCAAACTGTTGGATGAAAATAATTTTTTATTAAATATAAAAGCTTTAATTTCTCAAATAATTCCAATGGTATGTAATTGAAATACTTGATCAAAATTTTTCCCCATAATCTATTGTAAAATCTTAGCCAAAGGAAAAAAAGATTAATTGGGGATTTTTAAAAAAATTTCAGGGGCAAGTATTTTTCTCTTGACATCTTATTGATTATTCTGCTAAATATAATATAAAGTATATGCTGAATGAGCATTATAACATTTAAATCAGATGACTGAGAATTTGGAGTTAACATCGTCAACATCCATCACATTTAATTCTTAGTTAAATGACAACATTTTTTAGTAAAATATGACATGTCTTATTCGCACGTCGCCTTATCAGTTTTATTGCCAAAAGTATGGAAACATTAAAAGCTTGGTGATCTACATTTGAATCAAATGTCTGAAAATCTATGGATATAATCTTCGACATTTACCGCATTCAATTCACAATAGGTTGCTTTAAAAATGTGGTAGAATTGTATCTAGTTGTAGTAAGTATCTTATTTATTGTAGGTAGTATCTTATTTATTGTCAGATATATTGTCCAAATTAGTATAAATGATAATTTTAATGAACAAATGTCTGAACATTAAATGTTTGAAAATCTGCACACTTAACCTCTTCAGCCTTAACCGCATTTAGTTCATAATCAACCAAACAAAATTTGCCAATAAAATTAGCATATTCACTTTGTCAACATCTTATTAACTTGTTACTTTGTTGGTTATAGGTTAAAAGTAGAACTAATTATAAATTTAATGAATGACAATTGAATAAGATGTCTGAAAATATGTGAACTTAACATTTTCGACATCCATTTCTATTCAGTTCTTAGTTGGTCTATCAAAATTGTGCACAAAATGTGGCAGGTGATTATTTTGCCAAATATAATCGAAACACTTATCCATTTCTTGGGTAATTCAACTGTTTACATTATATATAAATAAGTTAAACAGGTTTTAAACATTAAGGTGGTTTTTAAATAATCATATCCAATAATGCACAGCCTGAACTACCTAAAAACTACCTGAAGTAGTAAACTCTTATACCAACAGAATTCAGAATATCTTGTTGAGGGGATGAGTGGGGGTAAACAGCTTCCGGCATGGCTCCCACCATCTCTGGATTCCATATCATGCAAATTCTTTTGCTATTTAGTTATTACAATTATTATTTTCTTATATGACTTAATAGGAGTATATGGTAAACTTCTATAGTTTTGAAGGCAAACAAATTGTGAGTATTTTCACCCTCTAAAGAACATATAAGTTCAATTGGGCAATTCTAGGTCAAGCAACCTGACCTGCTTAAAACCAACAGATAAATATACAATTTTCTTTATTATAAGAACATTTTATTATTAGTTATTAATTAGAATTTAGTATTAGGTATTAGCTTATTCTTTTTTATTAAATAGTAGTATTTTTTTATTACTTATAGTTGTGAAAACATAATTCATTGAAATTAGAATTCGAATAATAATAAAATGTTGCAATAAATAAGACAGCAGTGTTACAAAGTAAGTACTAATTATATCATTGATCAAGTAATGTTAGTATATGCGATTCGTAAAAATTCATACTCATTAGCACAATACGTAGACTCAGAATGCTCTCGATATTTTTTAGTAACATTAGAAGACTTAATATTCTTATAAGAACATTTCTGTAAATATTTGTAAATTGTTTTGCCAATTTAGATTTAATATTCCTCATTTGATCTCCATATTAAGTTATGGATCTGTAATCTTGTTTAAAATAGAATTCTTATCTATCTACTAGGGTTGATTAAAAGTTATAAGAAGCTAATTATTTTATAACAAATACCTCCTTCCACCTTTCTAAAGAGCAGCATTTTTTCTTGTGATTTTGGTGAAGCTCATTTCATTAATAAATGATAGTGTGTAATGATACCAATCTCTTGAATTGCATACAACTTAGGAATTCAAATTTTACCCATAGCTTCAATACGAATGATGTATTGCTGTTATAGTCCTGATTTACACTTAGTGATTGCTTTCTTCTATCATAAATTTAGATTAAATGAACATGATGATAAAGAAGTTATGATAATGAAATTAGTATGGGATTTCTATCTTGCTAGTATGAACAAATAATTCCTGAGTTTTGATAAATGACAGAATCAGTTAGGGAATCACAAAGCAGACTAATATTTTTGTATCTGTCTTGCTTTTTGCATCTATTTAACGCAAGCCTTTATTTTGTAGTTTTTATAAGCATTCAAATTTCTTAAATTTTGCTGAATGAAACTGAATATAGAGCTGTATTATGGAAAAATGTAAAATTTTCTTTCTCTTCTCTATAGGTTGCCCATTTCAGAGAAGCTGAACGGAGAGAATTGGAAGCAATGATGCTCCTGAGAGCTAAAAATGAGCGCAAACGAAGTGAGGATCGGCCAGAGTCCCGATATTGTGTTTGTCACAAACCTTACTCAAGTGGAATGGTTCAATGTGAATTGTGCAAAGATTGCTTTCATGGTAGTTTCGTTTGCTGATCTTTATTATGCTATAAAATTCTTTGAGTTATGACCTTTGATAAGATTTCAAATGTTTTCAGTTTATAGAAGTACACTATAGTCCCTGTGATGTGACAATCTTGAAGAACTCTGATTTAGTGACTTTTCCTCATAAATCTGCATAAATTGCTCTTTTAAATTATATATATATATATATATATATATATATATATATACTAGCTGACCCGGCAAACGTTGTTTTGCCATATAAATAATTTCCTAGTAATAAATAATTTCCTAGCATTCCCGTACCCGGCATTGCTCGGGTAATGGAATTAGTGGGGGATAACAGTGCTACGTGCACTTAGTTACGAAATTCCTCTATAATAATTACTTATTGTCTATAATTTTTTCCTAATTTTGGGAGGGTCCCGGCGCCCCTGGATTCCTTATATATATGCCCTTGTCCTTACCGATCCTTAAGGATGCTTTTAAAGTAGTTATTTTCTTTTCAAACCCAGGCCATCTACATTTTATTGTTATACCTGTGTTTAAGCAAGAACTTCTTTGTATACAACATTTTTTGGAGTTTTTTTTTTCTGTTGATAAATTCATTAAGCTGCTAGATTAACTGACTCGGGAGAAAGCTACATAAAATTGGCCGTTTGAAAAACATTCTCCTCTTAAATTGATCCCTGCTACTTTTAATTTCTGTCCTTGTGACTTATTAACGGTTATTGCAAAGCAAACTTTTACGGGAAACTGCACTCTTCTAAATTCAAAAGGATACCCCGACGGAATTAGTGGACTGCGGGGTATTAAAACCAACACTCCTCGAGCACATCCAGTAATAATCGTAGCTTCGATTACATACTTATTAAGTCTAGTCATTCGTAGTCTGGTGTCATAGCATAATTTAGGTGGAGGAAGGTTTCGTAGTTGCATTACTGGTGTCCCAACTTTCAGGTGAAGTATGCGAGGTGGAAAAACTGGAATGAATTCATAAGACGCGTAATTTTTGCAGGATTGTTTTCAAAATTGATCAGGGTGTGCCAAAGCAATGCCAAATTATGCAAAAAAAATTTAGTCTCATTTTTATTTATCAATGGATTAGATTTGTAATGTTGAAGAGGGAAACCCAATAAACGACAAAATAATTTTTAAATGCGCAATTTTCTATCAGATTTTTTCAATCTTTCACACGATTTTGAAACATTTATCGAATTTTATGTAAAAAAGATTTGATTGAGTTATCTTGAAAAGTTTCGGCGTAATTCAATATTAAAGCGAAATTTTGCCTCTTCGTTAAAAAATTCGTCAAAAATTCAGTTTTAAAAAT
>JAOUZG010020860.1:2023126-2042119 GCA_026289955.1 Argiope argentata
TCTAATGTTTACAGAAATTGAATTCCTTTTTGTTGTTGTTGTATCAGTGTATTTAGTATGGACAGATTGATTGCAGTAAAAAAAATCCTACCATCCCTCCAAATAATCTTTGGTTTCATTTATTCAAAAAGGAAGAAAATCATCTTCTTTGTTAAATTCCAAACTTTAAGCAGATATATTGAATTAGGCTGTGTGCAGGTTTTACTTTATTTGAATTGTATTTTAAAAAATTTTGCGCATATTTATTTAATTAAGGATTTTTTTTTCTTCACATTTGTAGAAATAGAATTGTTTAATTAATTTTTTTATACATTTTCTCATATTTGGGTTCTGAAATTTTAGTGATAATAAATTATTTTAATTACTATTTAAATATTAATTTTTTTTTCATGTGATGATGCAGTCCTGAAATGAATCTATCAAAAATTGATTATAAGATTTCGTAATATTTATGACAATAAATTATTCAATACTATGTAAAATGTATAGTTAAAAATAGGAAATGTAAATAATTCAAAGAGAAAACTGAGTTACCTTGAGCATTAAAAAAAATTAAATATCAAATAAAAAATTGAAATATATTGTGTTATTAAAACTCCAAGTTACCTATATCATTTTTATCAACATGTCTTTATAACTTTGCTTTTGAAACTTTTATGCTTTTGAAAACTTTTTATTATTCTTAGTAATAATAATCTGATATATCTCTATTTTACAGTTCAGTGCATGCCTCCCAGCAGGACTGTTCCATCTGGTCGGAAGGGAGGACAAACAGGAGGTCGATGGCTATGTGGATGCTGCCTCCGTTCTAGAAGGCCTCGTTTGGAAACCATCCTCTCTCTCTTAATGGCCCTACAGAAGCTTCCTGTACGTTTGGCTGAGGGAGAAGCTTTACAATGCCTCACAGAAAGAGGAATGGCCTGGCAGGTGAGTGTTTTATAATCGAAATTGTGTTATTCTTTTTATTTGCTGTGTTAAATCTTTTCTCTTTTGATAAAAAAACAAGAACCTGATGATCTAATATTGATATTGAGATCAACTCACTAACTTTAGTTCTTCAAAAGGTTTCATACAATATAGCATACAGAAAACTACTAGGAAATCCATATCTGAAATAAAAAGTAATTAAACGCTATTTGATTTTAAAATCAGACAAAGTAAAAAAAAATGTAGTTTGAAAAGGTGTGTGGGGAGGTAGAGAAAAAGAACATAAAATCATTATAAAATCACATCTGTTATTGCTTTTAGCTCTACAGAGGAAAATATATGAAGCATTGGACAAGATTAAACAATTTTTAGTGCAGATTAACCTTTTTTTTCTCCCCCTCCCCCTTTACTGGTAAAAATAAGTGACACTCAATATTCATTTCAGTAATATACCTGGAGTTTGGGGGTTGACTCAAAATGATAGCAAGTATCATGGCCTGTTCATGCATCTACCATAGAAATAGTTCATATGTACAAAAGTATCTATAATCTTTTTATAGGCATGGCTGATATCAGCTTCCTTGGTTATATTTTACATTTGTATTTGAAATTTACTAACAATGATTTCATGCCTTTTTAACTATTGGTTTGTTTAAATGCTACTTTTTTCTAGTGAAAATGCATCAAAACATTTTTATTGCTTTAAATTTTTTAGCTGTCTATCTATTTAAAAAAGATCTTTAAATTTGCATTCTGGATATGTTATTAAATAAGGGATGAATGGCAATAAAATGTTTGGAATTTTAATACCTGTTTTTGGTATTCAAATAAAAAATTATTAAGAAAAGTAAAATTTTTAATTATTAAAAATGGCTGTAAAATAATTTGCTGAACATAATGAGAGTTTTATTAAATCAGGAGTAGAGATGAAAAAGTCCAAATGTCTTAGTTTATGATTTCACTGCTAAACATGCACTATTATGGAGCGTTTTGACCCTGTCTATGAAACAACTTTATCTATTCTCCCATTGTTTCTGTAAAACCTCCATCTTATCACATTCTTATACTTGGTTGGAGAAATAATCTTTCAAGGCTATGCATTAAAGTTCCACTTAGCACATGATGTTTTGCTTTTGATGCTTCTACTGTCTATCCTTGTGAATTATATAAAATGCATTTTTTGACTCTGTTGCCATTTGTTCTCTATAATGATCTTTGAAAATATTTCGCACAGCCAGTTTTTATCATATATCTGTCATCCCAACATCATTTATGATTTTTCAATTCAATGAACAATTTGTGTAGAAAAAAAATGAATGTTGATGCCCAAAAAATTTTATATATGAATTTAATATGTATGTATGTTTTACACTTCTTCTAATTTCAAATAAACTTTACACACCTATTTCTTAAAACCATTGAAAGTATACTTGTCTATTTTGCAAAGTGTAAAAACTGATTAAATATACAACAATCGAATAAAGAACAAATCAAAACATGAAAAAGTTATTCACTTTATGAACAGTGTTTTGCAGAATGAGTGGCAAGGAGAAACCATGGTCCCTGATGCTGAATTGCCCTTAATCAGTTTAGATTGAGAACCTTAGTATCTATAAGGAGAAATTTTTGCCTGAATATTGACAAATATGACTTTCGAGTGTTGGAGAAAATGCGTGTGGAGTTTTAATTGACAAAGTTGTGTCTCTAACCTAGATTATGAAACTGGAGAAGAATAGAATTGTACTGATGAGCTGATGGAAGAAAAAAACTTGGAATTATTAAATAACTTATAGAGTTGAATTATGTGTCACACCAAAAAGAATAGAGATGATTGGATCAGAGGAAGAAGAAACAAGAAATGCAGCAGAACAGCAATCATTCAGTGATATAAGGGAGATGCTGGAAGGGCAAGCATTTTTCTGATAGGCAGTGCATTACAAAGTATTCATTTACAGATAGTACTGTTCTTGCCTAATTTTAAAGTGTAGCAAAAGATCATACAGATTTCTTGTTAAAAAAAGCATGCATTAAAATTACATTACTATGAACTTGCTTTATTAATTAATTTATTTGGAATGGAATGCATTGCCCCATTTCACATGGATTACCTACGGAAAAAAAATTGTTTCATTGAATAAATGTTATACATTGCAAGTAAGATTCAGGAATCAATTTTAATTTCTAAATGAGGTTCTTCTGTAAATAGAAATTAATCAGTCTTCTCTTTATCTGTGTTAACTTCAGAGTAAATAATGCTACAAACAATATTTTTAAAAATATTTTTACCATAGTGAAATTAAAAATTTTAATATTTAAATGACATCAATTCCATTTTTTACACAGTATTTCTTTCAATTTTTATCAATCTTTTAAAATTCAAGTGCGTTAAAAGTATTATAACTTTGTAATACAATGTAAAATTGACAAAGTTGAACCACTCTACCACTGTTTTTTTAATAGTTATCTTTTTATTAACTGATTTAAAGGAAATTATTCTGGAAAAAATTATGCCTTTTTAAAAATTATAAATTTTATTTGTTGGCAATTTTTTATTTAACGGTGATTCATTCATTATCAAAGTATTACAGCTAATTTTTAAATAAGGAAACTAAGAATTTGGACTATCCTACTACTTTTTTTAAAATTGTACTTTTATTTAAAATATTACCTTATGTAGGCTTTTGAATTCTAAAATATTTCATGTTGAAGTAAATTTATAAAATTCATTTGATTATCTAGTAATTAAATTCCAAACATATGACAATAGTATAATTCAATTGAAAATGCTCTGAAGTGCACAGTTTGATATCTCTAGCACCTAAAGAAAGTAATTGAAAGAACACTATCCCTACAAACATGCAATAAAATTGAGTTAAAAAAAAATCTGCTATTGCAAATTTTGTGTTACCATGTTAGAACATTTTTATTTTTGAAGTTTTGTGTGATCATGTTTGAACATTTTTAAGTCATTGTTTTAATTAATTTGTGTCATTAATCTAATTTTGATTCCTTCGCTTTTTGTTTTGCATTCATTCCTATTTTCTACTCTGTGGTTCTTTGGACGATAATTTCTTAACACCTTGCCCTTTATTAGTCTGCCAAGTACATGGCAGGCATTCGCACCAGTTGTAACTTTTTGATGGTTCAACCTTCTTTATCATTTTCTACACTAAAAGTGATAAATCACGGATATTCTGCCTTTGTATTTTGACACTTAAAAAACATTGTGTTCTTGCATAATTATATATATATATATATACCAAATTGTTTGAAATTATACTAAAATTTTATTTAATATATATACATATATTTTTTTAGGATTTGTGAAATAGAGTCTTGTGTGTATATGAGTGTATAAATAAGTGAGTAAACCTAAAAACTCAATGTCCTGGTGCTTTTTAAAAATTCAGTTCATGTTAATTCCATGTTCTCTTATTTCCTGATCTAATTCCACATTTTATTACTTACTTCAACCTTGCTGTATAAAGCTGCTGATTTTAGCACTTACTCATCCTCTGAATGAAGGGATAAAAATAATCCTTAATGTTTACATTCTTTAAAGATACTTAAATTTCCCTTTCCTAAGATGACACACGTCATAGACATCCTTATTAAAATCTCATGGTAAAACAATTGATGGGAGAAATTCTGTTCTGTTTTGCTCCTTTGCTTTGTATAGTGATGTAGACTGGCACATCTTTTATTACTGTGTTTTGTACAAATTATACCTCCTTGGATGAAATAAATCCAATTTTCAAAAGTTTCTTACATTTGACCATGCTTTTGCTAAAATATGTTGACATAGATAACTGATAGTGCAATTTTCTTTCATTTTGCAGGATCGTGCCAAACAAGCTTTGAAATCTGAAGAAGTTGCATCAGCTTTTGCTGCCCTCTCTGCCATGTCTCAACAGAAAACAGAAATGACATACTGTGAGAAGTCTGAGCAAATAGCTCATACAGAACTTCAAAAAGTATCCAATCCAAATGAAAACAAATCTGAAGATTTATTACAAAGATGTATGTAATATTTCCTAACTAATTTGAATTAATTAAGCAAGAATCACTTTTCTTTAAACATTAATTCCTTAAGCAAATTGAAATGTTTAAAAGGATTATATTAATGCTGCAATTGTTCCATGTATTACATATTTCTTTACTAAATATCATCCAATATAAATTTCTTGCTAGTAATCTAACTATTCTCATTATTTTCTTTTTCTTATTTTCATCATGGTCTGACAGAGATAAGTCAACAGATTAAATAAACTGTTGACTGAGATTATCAGTGACTGCCCACGGAGATGAATAAATGCCCCCATCACTGAAGTCAAGAATGTGAGGGGAAGTGGCTTGGAGAAGTTGGTATTTAGGACAAAGGGGAAAGGATTTCTCTTGCCCAGAGAATTGAAGACATTTTAGTTATCCGTTGGCAAGTCACGAAATGCAAGTATGGGATGACCTATCCCCTGAAATGGCAAGAAAAAAACCTAGGTTTGGCCCCTTGTACCAATTGTTTGATAGAGGGACCAACCAGTCTTCTCTGATAACAGATTTTTTGAAGGAGAAAAGCTCCAGATAAGTCAATTTGGTAGAAGTGGGGGTATTTTTAAAGTAACCCTCTTTGGCCAGTTTGCCATTTCATTGCCATGGATGTTTACATGTGATGGCACCCAGTGAAGATGTATCAAGACCAATCTGTGTGATGGTCTTAAGTTTACTGTGGATTGAAATACTTGCACAATCTCCAGTATTTAATCGCTTTTTGACGTGTTGAAGAACACTACTTCTATCTGACTAGGCTCAGACATCACCAAAGTTGTTCTCTTCAGAGATTGTCTCAAGATCAATCTCAATTTTGAGGAGTTCACTTCTGAAGACAGATCAAAATTCAAAGTTACAGTGGAATAAAGAGTCTCTGGGATGAGGGCTTTCAATGTAAATTCCACTCCCTGCTGTATTATCAATTTTACTGCCATCAATGTTAATCTTAATGTCTGTTTCGGGAATGTTATTAATGATTTCCAAGGCTAATTGTTTGATGTCTGAAATAAAGTCTTTTTTGTTAACAAGGTCTGTGAAGAAATAGAAATGAACTCAAGGGAGTACTTCAGAAGGGTTTGAAAGGAGTGATAGAGAATGAGGTTCTACAACCTCTAGATGCAAAAGCTGCTGAGACATAACATAGTAAAGATACTGTTTTTCCTAAGTCTTTGGTTGCATAGCCAAGAGTTTAAATAACTTGATGTTTTATTTTGTTGATCATATCTAGAGAACTTACTGTAGTATTTGATGAGGTTGGCCTGTCTCCTGAGTTGCAGGGGTTACATATCTGCCTCAAAGAAGACAATATGCAATGGGCAACTATATCTGAGTCCAGCAATGATACGAGCATCACTAAGTTCCAGTTTTTTCAGGTTAATGTCAGAGGCACAACAGTAGACTGAAAATCCAAATTCAAGAACATCAGCACCCCAGTCTTTGCCTGAAATGTATTTCATGATATTAAGCCCTTTTCTATCCTTCAAAGTAATATTTTTTATGTGTTTTTTAAAAAGTGAATTCAGGATCAAGATTAAATCCTAAATATTTGGGGTGTTTATTGGTGGGAAAGAATGTAGTGATTGATTTGGAGGGATTGAAGTTGAGCTTAAGGTCATATGCAAAACTTGATAAGGAGCTCAACATGTCTGAGCTTAGACTCCAATTCAACAATATTTGTGCCAGAGCACAAATTTGCGATGTCATCTGTGAACGTACCAATGTAGGTTCCAGGGCAAATATCTTTTTTGGCACCATCCAAGTAAAGAGAAAAAAGTGTAGGGCTAGGGGCTGTACCTTGTGGAACTCCCTGATAAGCATGCATGTCTAAGAGGAAAGTAGATGTTTAAGGGTTTTCCGCTCCAGGAAATTTTAATGCCTTGTATTTCAAGGCCAGAACTCAGATTGTCCTGAATAGCAACACTTTGGTACCTGATGTCTCTGATGAGGAAAGCTAATCCTCGGCCACTACCTGTAGTTTGATCCTTTCTTAGGATGTTGTATACCTTATATTTAAAGTTGTAGTACTCTTCAGTTTTCTTTCTTGTATGGCAATAATCTGGACTCTATTTTTTCTGAGAAGTCAAGAAGTTGGTCCAATTTGATTCTGTTGGCGAGGGTGGATAGGCCATTAACATTACATTATAAAATTTTTAACTTTAGCAGCTTATGTAGCAACTTTAGCTTACTTTTCGGACAGGGTCCTCTTCAAAACCCTGACCGTGTCCCTGATTATTCTGCCCAACTGAAGATGCAGCTTCTTTTGAGTGGATCATCAGTAATAGAAGTCTGTTTTGGCTCCTTCACCTGCAGACTATCAGCTGATCATAGTGGAGTAGTCTTCACGCCTTGGGTGACCCTACAAGGAGAATAATCTTCCGATATACATCACCCACTCCGCCCAGGGACATCCTATCACCTTGTTGAGGTTGTATGCTAGGACTATGATAGGGTCTCACTATTTTAGATGAGATAATGAAGCCTTGAACAATGTTAGGTAGTATACAACCCCCGTGTCATCATAAGAATAATAAATATATTTGTAATTGTCATTCAGACTTTTATTTCTGTATCACATTGTACATTGATAACATCTTCAGTAAATTTACATGAGAATTTAATAAATACAATAATAACACAATCAATTCAGTCTATACAAATAATAGATATAATATATAATAATAAATAGTGCCTGAATAATATGTAATAATAAATAGTGCCTGAATAATATGTAATAATAAATAGTGCCTGAATTTTGAAATATTGATTTAAGTTATGCATGAGGATAATCCATAGTTTAAAAACAAATGTTCCTGTTCATAATTTTTGTTCTTTGTGCATATCTGCTCTTTGCTTAGTTGCTTACTCCATATTTTGGAAAACATATTGCCAAATTTGGATTTTAAATAAGCAATTTTTACTTTTAAAACAAAAAGTCTAAAAAATCGTAATATATTTAGCAAAAAATTTCTAATTTCAATCTACCAGAAGAATTCATTTTTAGAAATATATCATATCTAATTACATCTAAATTAATAAGTATATCTTAGTGAGTATTTATAAGTATCTATCTAATGATTTTTTAATTGATATAACACCAAAATGATAAATGTCTATAAATATTTGGATGAAATCTATTGGAGAAATTTGATGTATTGTTTTATTTGAAAATTAATCGATTTTGGCAATTGTCTGTTGGCCAATATTAATGCTTTCTAAAATTTTGAAATATTTTATGCAACTTAGTCTTTTAACAACTTCTTCAACAGTCGTTTAACTACTTCTTTAACAAAATATTCAATTATTATCATCATTCAGTTTAATTCTCAAAATATCCATAAATTATTAAAAATATGAGTACAGGAAGGAAACTTGTTTAATATTGTAATCTTATGAATTATATTCTTAGAGAATATTTTTTTATAATTTATACAATATTTCAAGGAATTCTTAAATAAAAATTTCTCTGGCTCATTATAATTTTTTTTCTTTCTAAAGGCTTTAAATACAGAAAAAAAATTTATTTGCTTCAATTAAAAATGTACTTATACAAAATTATGAAATTTAAATACAGTAAGACCCCGCTTAACGCTGTTTCGGTTTAGCACTCTTTTATTTCAACCCGGGGATTCCACGAAATCGCTCGCAGCATACGGGGATTCCCCGAAATATTATGCAGCGATAGGTTTCAAATACATATCCGAAAGAGTGTACTTGTATTTCTTGTTTGGTGCGGTATTGTACAGACATATTTTTATTATTGGAAACATTTGTTGACATTATTGTATGTAAGTATTAATTTACATATTTAATACTATATTACAGTGTCAAATATTTTGATCTTTAGTATTTTACTATGGGTGATAATGAAAAATAAAAGAAAGCAACCAGAAAAAGCATTTCACTCAAAACTAAAATGGCAGTCATTAGAAGATTAGATTCTGGTGAACGTCAAACTCTAATTAGTGCTTCATTGAATTTGCCAACTTCAACAATAAGGACCATCATGAAGAATAAAGAAAAAATACTGTCATCGGCAACTGTAACTACGTCAAGCTCTGCAACTAGAATTACCGGTTCTAGAAATAATATCATAGAGGAAATGGAAAAACGACTTTCTATATGGATTGACGACGAAATTGACCGCAATATGCCATTAAGCCAATCTATCGTAATGGAAAAAGCTAGAAGAATTTTTAATTACATTCAGGCTGAGACAATGACAAAAGTGAAACTTTCCTTGCTAGTCGTGGATGGTTTAATAGATTTAAACATCGAAATAACCTTCACAACATAAAGATTACGGGAGAAGCAGCAAGTGGTGATACAAAAGCTGCAGCTGAATTTCCAGCGATATTAAAAAAAATAATTGAAGAAGGAAACTATCCTCCAGAATTGGTTTTAAATGTTGATGAAACAGGCTTGTTTTGGAAAAGAATGCCGAAACGAACATTTCTATACCGTGAAGAGAAACGGGCACCAGGATTTAAAGCTGCAAAAGATCGCTTAACCCTTCTACTAGTTGGTAACGCAAGCGGAGATTTTAAATTAATTTACCATTCCAAAACCCCAAGAGCGATGAAAGGCATATCTAAATTAACTTTACCTGTAATTTGGGAGTCTAATAAAAAATCATGGATAACTGCAAAAAATTTTCAGGATTGGTTCACTGAACATTTCTGCCCGTCTGTTAAACGTTATTGCGAAATTAAAAAAACTTGAACAAAAAGCACTTCTGTTAATTGATAATGCTCCAAGCCACCCAACAAATTTATCAGACTTAACAACATGCATTCCAGTCGAAGTGGTTTTCTTGCCGCCTAACACAACTGCCTTAATTCAACCAATGGACCAAGATGTTATATCAAATTTTAAGGCTTATTACTTGCGGCGAACCTTTAAGCAAATGTTTGAAAAAACAGACGGAGAAGAGAACAAGTCCATAAGAGAATTTTGGAAAAACTACAACATCGTGGATGCTGTAGAAAACATAGGCCTTTCTTGGAATGAGGTAACAGAAAGATCTTTGAAAGGAGTATGGAAGAATATTTGGTCGGATTTAAGTAAGAGCGATGACGTTGGACACTCTGTCGATGTGGATGAAATAGTGTGAGATAATGAAATTAACGAAGCAAACCAGTTTTGAAGGGGTAAATGTGGAAGATGTCGAAGAAATAATTCAAGAAGCAGCAGCTAGTCTTTCTGATGATGAGCTCAAGGAATTAACTGAAGAAGAAAACAAAAATGTTGACAGCAATGATTCAGAAGAAGAGCAAAAAGAACTTTCGATGGCGTTTTTAAAAAGGATTTTGTCTACCATAACTGAAATAATGGATCAATTCATTGAAAATTATCCGAATTTTGACCGGAGCTCAAAAGTAAGGCATGGTGTTAGAGATGCTCTATCCGTTTATGAAGAACTTTTTAGAGAACAACGCAAAAGGAAAAGGCGAACAACATTAGATGCTTTTGTCACAAAAAGGCAGAACACTGAAAACGCGGATGGCTAACTAAATATGACTGACTTAGAATTTTATTTGTTTTTTTTTTAAAGAATATTCGTTTTGTTATTTATATTTTGTTTTTATTTTTGCAAGAAATAATAATGTGGTTTTAATTTGGGCTTTAAGAAATAAATGTTTGGTTTTATTTTTATTAAAAAAACATACATTTTAAATTTAATACCTAACCAATTTCCTAGCCATCTTCCCCTAACCCCAATATTTACATGTAAAGATAGCCTCGTTTAGCGCTGTTTCGCATTACGCTCTACTTTGATGGAACGTATCCCCGCGTTAATTGCAGTCTTACTGTATTATAAAATCCTTTGGTGTTAAATAATCACATTCAGTGAAATAATCTTAATGCTCCAACATTTAAATTTAAAACACACTCACAAATACTTCTATTTTCCATGCCTGAATCTGACTGAGTTATGAATTTTATAATATCACTATTTTAAAAATCAATGATTTCATAATTTTCGGCTAATTCTCCAAAGAGAAACTCTGACAATTCATGTATCTTCTTTGAAACTAACTCAGTCTCAATGGAATGAGGCTTTCTTGTTTAAAATGTTATTGTCACAAGAATATTTTATTTAATATGGCTCATAGGGCTAAAGGTCTGTTTAACCCCTTGGCCTACACGATATCTGCCGATTGCACAAGATATAGTAAACAAGAGTATTGCTCGTGTGCCGTGCCATTCATCTGTTCAGCCACGTACCTGAACTGGCGCAAAATGTGTACCTTTCATGACGTATGTTTTTTAGAGCAATTAAAGGAATTGTGAAATAATAAACAATGTTTAGGTACAAATAGTAATTTTTAGACGTCTAGGGTTCAATCATAATCAATTAATCAGTTGACCGAAATAATTTATTATTTCAAAATAATGAATCAATAGCAATTTATAAATGAATACTTAGTTAAGTGAATGAAAATTAGTTGTCTTCAACTGTGTGGTATCTTTTGAAACAATGGGGTACATGTAACACAATGTGACAGTTCTTCAATTCCCATGTAGTTTCACACCTTTTCTTAAGTTTCGTACATACTTTGCAAGCTCTTGTTGGATTTTATTTCATTGGGGTGAGATCTCTATGTTTCGGAAAGTGACCCCAATGTTGCGCCTGTTGCCTCATTGGGATATCTCCATTCAATAATGGTTCTTGTCTGTTATAATTTTATAATGGGATGGTGTATAATAATCCTTCAGCTATTCAAAGTCTGTACTCAGTGTAATTCTGTTTTTTTTTTTTTTTCCATACTGCTTTTGTTGTATAGAATATATGAATTCAAAAGTGCCATTTTGCACATGTAAAAAAAGTTTTTCAGTATCCCTTCACGGATTTTCTCATTATAGGGAAACTCGCTAATTCCTGATCCTGGCGATGAATACCAATCATTCCTATATTATAATCTATAATACATTTTGGCTTGAAAATAAGGCTTGGATAGCTTTTCTTTTGAGCAATCATTTCTGCGCTTTCATGCTTTGTTGAAAGAATATGGACGTCTTGTTTATCCTTCCACTTTAACACTAGTATGCCATTGCAATTTCTTATTATACAGTCTCCTCTTTTTATTTTTGCTTTAACAAAATCTCCCGGCATATTTTTTCTATTACAACGTACTGTCCCAAGAACATTTGTTCTATTTCTAACCAAAGTTAGAAACAATTTTGGCGATGAATACCAATTATCTATGTATAAGGTATGACCTTTATCTCATATTGATTCCAATAACTCCATCACAACTGTTTCAGATGCACTGTAATCAAGAGTTTTTTTATTGTTTCCTGCATAGATCTTAAAATTATAGCAGTAACCCGATGCTGCCTCGCAGAGTAAATAAAATTTAATCCCAAACCTCGCCCTTTTTGAAGGATTGAATTATTTACAAGACATATGTCCCTTAAATTTCATCAGTGATCCATCGCTTGTTATATTCTCTTCCATTATATATGCATCTTTAAATTTTTCATTAAAATAGTTTATCACAGGTGTCACTTTGCGTAATTTATCCATGTTGCCAGCTGCATTGTATCTGCAAATTGGAAAAATCTAGTGGTTTGTAACTCTTCTTATTGGCATACATTTTCGGAAAATGGGTGTTTCTACAATGGCACTTTTAGACCAGTTCATCTGGAATTTTGGTTTCTTTACTTCAGCCATTATGATATATAATGCAAGGTATATTTTAATTTCATTGCGATCTACTGGTGTCCAAGTTTCATCAATTATCCTTCTCATATGTGTACAGCTTTTTATTTGTTCTTTATACCGATTCGTATCTTCCACTTAATTAGTCGTGAATTGCTGGTCTTATTCCAGGAGTTTGTGTATACTTCCAGATTTTTAGCTTGTTATTTTTTTCTTCCCAAAGTCATTGCACTGATAATTGCTGCCTTCATCATCTGAATAATCTTCAATTATTAATCTTCAGGGACGTTTTCTTACAGGGAACGTAATATCACTGTCCTCACTATCATATTCAAAAGGATATATCGAATCACACTCGGCAATAGTGCCACACTCCTCCTCACTACCATCAATATTAGATTTCCTTCTTAGCATGATGGGTATAACAGTTTCTGAATTCTTTATATTAAGCTATATATGAAATGTGTGAACATAACGAAACGTTATGGGGAACTAAAGTAACAGACCATACAGTTGCACCAGAAACAAATGAAAAAACAAAATACTGATGTGACAATCAAAGAGAAGGTATTGGATGCAGAATAATCACAATCGCTTGTTTGAACAATACGCAGCATCTTATGCACCAATTCCTCACCACGGGCCTGACTCATTGCTTTTGTTTATGGCGCAAATTCTTTAACACCATTGTGACTCTTAGCTTTCGTTTATGGCACAAATTCTTTACCACAAGTTAGACTCATGGTTTTGGCTTATGGCACAAATTTTGCACCTCAAGTCAGACTCGTGATTATAGACCAAAGGGTTAAATATTGTTATTCACTCAAACTTCATGAAATAGTTTTGCTTCATTCAAACTATTTTTCTTATTGGATGTGTATGTCTAATACTATTTAGTAATGAAATTTTTGACTTAATTAAGAATAGATACTCTATGTGTTTATATAATATTAGTGGGTTTAGCCCTTTGCTCATTTTTGTTCAGCAACCTAAAGTTGTCCTCAGGTTATGCATAATGTATTTTCTTGAGGATTCATACTCTTCAATATTTGAATATTATTTTATTTTTTTTTTTCATATTTTTCCACCAATATATCAGTTATACTCCTAGTTTTCCCTTTCAAATCAACAGCTTCACTTGTCTTTTTTTGCATTTCTTCATTTAAAAAAACAATGTAGGGTTATTATGTGTATTGTTTAAGTATTCAGACAATTACTAGATGAAATCATTCTAGTTACTCGGAAAATGAAAATATTGTAGAAACGTATTTATATTTCTGGTAAAATACTTACTATGTTATAATAACAATTTTCATTAAATATTTTCAACTATACTGACAAAATAAACCTTAAATGTCTTGTATCAGGCAATTCCTATCTACTAATCACAAAGGCAAGTAAAACATAATATTAACATAAATTTTATGTCAATATTATATTTTTTTAATTATATAATATGAAGATAAATTGTGTTAGTCTGAAATACTACTTGATACACTATATAGATCACTGATACTATAAATATTTTTATAGTTCATTGTAAACATTGGGTTTTTTTTTTCTTTTGCATTTTTTTCAAAAAAAAACCTATTTTTTGTTTATTTTATTTTATAAAACATGGGCTGAAAATTACATTTTTCTCAATTTAGTTTGCTGTAATTGTTCATTTAATTTTAATTTGATGCTTTTCTCATAATAATAGCCATCTTGTAGATAAAGGCTAATTTTTCCCTTGTACACTCATATCCAAAATTAATGTCACAAACATAAAATTTGCAAAAAAAATAATAATAACTCTTCTCTGTGTTGCCACAAAATTTGGCTCAGAGATACACTACAATTGAAAAAAGAACCTAGACACATAGCGGCATGGAAAAGATTTTAATTGGGAATTAAGAAATTGGTATATCAAAAAGAACCACATTATGAGGTGGAGATAAAGCATTTATCATGCAAAAATCCTGTCTAACATGGAGTGTGATCACCGTGTACTGCTACATAGGCTTCCCAACAAGCTTTCATACTGTTTATGAGTGTGTCAATAAATGCTCGGGGCAAGAAATCTCATAATTTCAAAGGCGAGGCTTTTAACTTTGGAGGGTATTAGGGAAGGGTTATGCTGTGAAATGGCTCTTCCGAGACGATCCCAAACATGTTCAATAGAATTGAGATCCGAAGACCTTGAGGGCCAGTCCATATATTGAGTATCCACTTACTCAAGAAAATCATCAACATTCTTGGATCTCTGTGGACCCTTTTTATCGTCCAAAAACATGAAGTCTGGGTCAAAAGCACTCCGGAACAACCTACTGAAGTCTTCAAGGATCTCATCCTTATAGTGATATGCATTGACAGTACCCACATCGAAGATGCAGTTGTGTACGACTGCCCAACATTATACCACACCAGAGAAGGATTCCTCTGAATCCATATCTGTCAATTTCTTTTCATTGGTGGGATGACAACAAACCCCTTGTTCTCTCCTCAGAAAGATTCAACGAGTGTCATTCTGTATGGTAAATCATGACTCATCACTGAAAATAACATGTCCCCATTTTTGCTGTGTGCACGATTGATGCGTTCAACACTACAGCAACCAGGCTTTTCTGTTGGATGCAATCAAGGGACAAACTTAACTGGTCGCTGGAAATAAAGGGCCCTCTCTGCTAGACGTCTTCATATTGTTTGTCTGGAAATTATTATTTCATTGCAGCAGCAAGATCGCGATCAAGTGGAGGAACCATTGTTAGCCTATGTCATTGTGTGTTTAATGCTAAATAGGGATCCTGTGCAGGTACCATTGCACTGTGACAGCCTTGTCCAACCTTCCTGGTTACAGTATCTTTTTGTTTGGAATTGATTCCACTACCTGGATGCCACTTGCAACCATGAAGCCACCTCCGCTTGAAACTGCCCAGATTCAAGATAGCCAAGGTCTCTCCATCTCAAGGAATCATCTAAATGATTATGAGAACTCTTTTTGACTGGAAACAGGTTACATTTTTTGTTTTAATGCAATATTCATAAAATTGCAGGCAAAAATCCCAGATGCCTAAACGGTCTAATTTCAGTAGTTTCTTCAGAAACTAATTATATTTTTTTCTACAAAAAAGGTTAATATTGTGTTACCAATCATTCACAATATATAAAATATAATTTGTTTAAATTTTACTAGTAGGCCATTTAGAATTATTTTGAAAAACATTGTTGTGACCTTAATTTTGGACATGTGTGTGTACACATAGCATATCCATATAACTTACTTTTTTTTATTTTGTATAAGAGAAATTGCCTAAAAAATATGTTTAAAGTATTTTTAGCGAAAATAATTAAAATAGAATCTTAACTTGTTAAATATTTGGTATTTTTAAATATATAATTTTTTTAAAAATTTTAAAATAAGTTTTTTTTGTGTGTGTGTGTTATTTGATATTTTTTAGAAAATATAATGGAAAATTGCCAAATTTTTCTTTAATTTTTGATTAATTAAAATTTTCAAAAAAATTCATGCTTAGATGTACATCTGGATCACATTTGGTTGCTCTTGGTCAACTGGTCTGACTTAAAGATTATCCAAGCTTACACATGTTTTTAGATACTTACCTGCAAGTATGCATTGTTATTGTTAATAGAGATTATAAATCTTTATAAAATTTTCAACTGCATTAATCTATTGTTTGATAGCCTTTGTGTGCCTGTGTATGTGATCTCTCAATAATGCTGTAACAAAATAAATAAAGTAATTGTCTAAAGAATCCTTATTGTAGTTCTGCTCTGTTGTATTTTAATGGATCTATTTTTTTTTCTTAGTGCTACAATTTCTGACAGGGGAGTAGATTATTTAATGATTTCAGGCATAGTATATGAAATAAATTTATCTTTTCAGGGCGAAATCTCATCCCCTCAGATAAGTGTGAAGGGAAGGAATTCCCTGTTCCAGAAACTACTCCTGTAAGTACTTTTTTTTAAAAAAAATCTCTTTCTTATATATTTCTAATTTAAATAAAGTACAATTCTATACCGTTTTTTTTTTTTAATCCTTGCTTATAGGTATACATTTATACCTCTAAGCAAGCTTATAGGTGGATACATTTGCTGTACCAATAAATTTAAATTTCGTTTTCCCACAAACTTTCCAGCTGAACCCTAATTGCCTCATAAAACCCTCTACAGTATTGTTTCTTACCCCCTTAAGAACGGTAAATTTCATCCTTCACTTGTTGTAAACACTGTTGGCGAAGGCAATTTTTGTGACCCATGTTTTTGCGATATTGCTGTTTAAAGTAACGTTCGTATTAGTTTTAGAATGAATAAGCGTTATTTCACTTGTGGGAAGGAGCTAATTTCATTTGCAATAAAAGTTACTATTTTAGAAAATTAGTTAAACAAGAAACAGCTATTTTTAGAACCAAAAAATGAAACAAAGTTCTTCTCAGACAAAAACGGCTCTTTACAGAGCTAAAAAATCAAAATTATTTTTGAGAGAGAGGGAGAAACTGGGTGTTTGCTGGGTTACAATTTTTCTAGGGATAAACACCGCTCTTTTCAAACTAAAAAAAAAAAAAAAAAAAAAACGGAAGTTTTTTTAAAACTAAAAGAAATTAATAGCTTTTTTTTTTTTTTCAGTCTCAAAATAAAGCAATGGCTCATTTTAATGATAGTAAAATGTGACATAGATTTTCTTCAAAATAGAAATGAAAACTCTTCTTAGAGAAAGATATTGAAAATAAAATATATTTTGAAGAAAAAAAATCAAAAAATTAACGAAACCTTTTTTCAGGCTGAAAATTTAACAAATGATTACAATTATAGCGAAAATTCTTTTGTTGAGAAATAAAATATTTTCTTTCAGAACAAAAAAAGACTTCCTTGATCACTAAATTATAAAAAAAAAATTTAGTGAGTGAAATATCTTGGGGAAAATTTTACAAATTTGTTATAATATGTGTTTATAGTTAAACCCATCTAATTGAATGATAAAGATTTAAATCAAGAATTACTTGATGTTTCATATCAAGCAGTGGTGTAATTAAGGTAAACAGTTCCCGAGACGTAAAGTTATTTCCTACATTTTTTTTTTTTTTCAGTTTTAAATTTTTATACATGAACTCGATTTATTCCTGCTAAAAATACATTTTAGGTTTAATGATTAAATGAATCTTTATCATAATTTTGAATTATTTATGAGAACGATCAACTTAGTAGTTTATAATTAATCATTCAGTAAAAGTTAGAAATGTAATTCTAAAATAATAAGTCTATCAAAGTAATAATTAATTAGTTTTTCTGTGTGTTCAAATATCAGAACTATTAAAATACTTATACATTTACTTTAGTCCACTGAAAAATTAATAGACATTCAAATTATTCGAAAAAAATTTGCATTGAAATAAAACAAATTTAGCTGCTTAAAAAAGGCAGGAATTCTAGATTTAGTTTTAAGCATTTGTCAAAGATAATCGGAATCATTTTCTAGTAAAAGTACTGACACTTAATAAAGAATGCGGACAATCGAAAATTCAGATAAAAGACCCACAAAAAATAAAGTTAACTTTTTAGCGTGATATTTTTGAAATCAAATCTTATGTATCGAATTCTAAGTAAATCATAACTATTCTTTCCTTAGTTATTAATCCTGGTCTTAAATCTGCTGATTACTTATTTATTAGTAAATTTTTGTGCGGAAAAAAATTGTTCTTCAATTTTTTTATAATATAGCTTTTGAGTGTTCATAAAAGTGAGCATTTTTTTCAAAAACATTACTCTGCAATGAATAACTGAAATTATCAATAAAAAATAAGTTTTTAATATAAATGTCAATCGTCTACCATATAATGGAAGAGCACTATAGTAATTTATGTTACAAACGATGCGAGCTATGTTAGCAATAAAAATAATAATTGATTTCTATGGTCGCAATATATTAATATCAAAACATTTAAAGTTGTTTTTAATTTATAAAATGGTAGAGAATTGTTATTTGTGTGATACACAAAGAGATGTGAATATTTTTAAAAAGAAAACCCAAACAATTAGGATCTTTAATATATTATTTATAAATTGCTACATTTTATTAAAATTGATGAGTTAGAATTATAAAAATAAAATTAATTTCACAATGCTGTGATCAAAGGTTGTCAGTCAAATTTGCAACTTAAGTAATGCTTGAGAAATTTGTTTAATCTATATAAATAAAAATGAATCGCCATATGTGTTGCTAAGCGCAAAACTCGAGAAAGGTTCGACCGATTCGGCTAATTATACGAGGGCTATCCAGAAAGTAGATTACGTTTTCGTTTGTGTCCGCTAGGGGGGGCTAGCGCGGCCATCTTGGGGTCAGAGCGTTGCGCAGCTCAGTC